>PVJS01028976.1:0-25125 GCA_004027185.1 Glis glis
GACAGGGAGAGAGAGAGCGAGAGAGCTGAGGCTGGCCGCGAACCCGGATCCTCTGGTCTCCGCCTCCCAAAGTACTGGGATTACAAGCGTGCGCCACCACACCCGGCTCCAAAAAAGATAAATCTTATAAAAATAAATTATATTTTAAAAATACACCAAGTGCTGTGTGCATGTATGTCACTGTCAACATGATTTACATTATGATGTGAGACTATAATGCACCAATAAAAGCATATTAAAAATAAATAGCCTCTTATTTCCTAATGTAGTATATTTAGTTATAATAAACAAAAGCTAAAAATCATAATATTAGGAAAGAAGTGGGTAAATGTTCAGTAAATGGTCTCAGCTCTGCAGAGAACCCACAGTCAGGCACAAAAAGAAGCATAAAATAGAAGAGAAAAAGAAAGGCCCAAGGTTTTCTTTACCATGAACTCTTTAATCTTTCAGTTTCTTGTAGATTTGAGTATATATTATTTCTTTTTTTGTGGGCAACCTGGGTTTTTGTCACAAATAATTACTAGGTCATTAATAACCTATAATTAGAATCTGATTTGGATTTCTAATTGTGAAGAATTTTATTATAATATCGACAAAGCATTACACATATTATCCACCAGTTAAGACTTAAACTGGCATATATTTGTTTAAACAATTAAATATATTTTGCAATAAAAATCTGCAACTAAAAATAGCAATCCTTTTTCTAAAAAAAAAGTAATAGAACAAAATGGTCTTATGAGACCTCCAAAGTAGTACAGAAACAAAAAGATCAAGCGGCAGGATGGCATATCTTAAAGTTTAATTTAAAAATTAAAGGAATTCATACCCAGAAGAGAATTGAAGAAAAGAGCAAGACGGGACGTGGCTAGGCAATAGAAGCACAAAATAGTGTCAATTTTTAATTTAAAAATGCTTTTAATTTAAGCAGACCCAGGCCAGTGATTTTTTCATTATTTTTACCACAGTTCTATGACTACTGACATTCTCATCAGAACAAATAAAGGATTTTTCCCAAATTTAAAATGACAAAATTATTTTTAAATTTGACTTATAATTTTTTCCTCCTCTAAACCCAAAGGAATTTGATCTTAGTTGGACTTGTCTTTTAGCCTGGGGCTGGAATACACCTTAAATTTTAGTAGTAAATTATAAAATATAATTTTTTTGTGGTACTAGGGATTGAACCCAGGGGAGTTCTACCTCTGAGCCACACTCCCATCCAATTTTATTATTTAGTTTGAAACAGGGTCTCACTAGGTTTTGCTGAGTCTCACTATGTTGTCAAGGCTGTCCTTGAACCTGTGATCCTCCTGTCTCAGCCTCCCAAGTACCCGGGATTACAAGTGTGTGCTACCACACCTGGCTATAAAATATAATTTTTAAGAGATAATTCTTCAACTATATATGAATACAAACTTTATAGACATATTATCATTCTTATGAATGAGACCACATATGCATGAAACGACGTGACATAGTAAATGCTTGTATTCAACTGAAGACATGCTTCAAAGCAATGTCTACGCAGAGCAACTTAAAAAAACTGGCACCGTGGCAATACAAAGCTAACTAATTGGAATTGGGGAGAGATTGAGGAGGTAAAATGAGCATCTACTCAAGATAAAAGTCCACTCTAAGAGAAAATGAAATCCTAAGTACAAAGCAATTTTAATCACAACAATCATTTTTATAAAGCACAATTATCCTAACACTTTCAAATATCGTTTCAGCAGATTTCAGATGGAGTGAATCAGATTCTTCTGTTTGAATTATGATTTGTTTTTCATTATTTAAAATCAATTGAGTGACCTTCATACCAAAAGCAGGTCTGATGGAGACTTCTATTTTCCAATTATACTCCTACAACAGAAACAGGGTCAGGGCCTCATCCTGAATCATGGAGAGCTGTAACTTCATTAGTTGCCAATTTTTGTCAATAGCAAAAAGCCATAAGCCTACTTGCTAACCAATCTCCCATATTCCTTAGATAAGAAGCTTGGGAAAACTAATGATAAAAACTAACTTCAGAGCCGGGCATGCTGGTGCACGCTTGTAAGCCCAGTACTTGGGAGGCTGAGACAAAAAAATCACAGGTTCCAGACCAGCCTCAACAAGTGAGACCCTGTTTCAAAATAAAAATAAAAATAGAGCTGCGGGTGTAGCTCTGAGATAGAACGCCCCTTGGTTCAATCCCCAGCACCAAAAAAAAAAAAAAAAAATTACAGAAGCTGTGTTTGGCTGGGTATGGTGGCACATGCCTGTAATTCTAGTATTTGGGAGGCTCAGACAGGAGGATCACAGGTTTGAGGCTAGCCTCGGCAATTTAGCGAGGCCCTCTGCAACTTAGTGAGACCCTGTTTCAAAATTAAATTAAATAGGGCTGGGGTGTAACTCAGAAGCAGAATGCCTCTGGATTCAATCCCTAGTACTACAAGGCGAAAAAAAAGCTATGTTTGTTTTGTGTATATAAAAAACTGCATTTTCTTCGCCTCCTTCAGCCTGTAAGTCCTTGGGGAGGTGGGGGCATTAGTTACATGGCTTCTTGGTCATGTGGTCAAACTTTATGTCATTTTTTTCTAGTCACAGGAAACTCCATGCTGATAACTGGTGACCACAGACACAGACCCTCATTTGCTTCTGTGTTTTCACCAGGCATCACATGAGGATGAAGTGACATTCCACAGTCCCAATCGAAGGAAAGTAGATGAAGGGCAGACTGTAAAAGCTACTCTTCTATTCTTTTTTTTCTTTTTGGGGGGGTACTGGGGATTGAACCCAGGGGCATTTTACCTCCAAGCTACACCCCCAGCCCTATTTTTTATTCTTTATTTTGAAACAGGGTCTCACTAAGTTGCGGAGGGCCTCACTAAGTAGCTGCGGCTGGCCGCGAACCCGGATCCTCCGGTCTCAGTACTGGGATTATAAGCATGTGCCACCACAACCGGCTCTTCTATTCTTGATTGAGAGGAAATGCAGTTTAGTTTATATATCTAAATTTTAAACAGTGTTAAACGTCAAAAGTCACTCTTGCTAGGTTTTAAGCTGTGATGGTATCGAGAGAAGCAGTGGGACTGTGGGGTTTAGTGAATATAATAGTGTTTATGTTCATAATCATGGAAATAATAACATATAATGATAACTTTTATCTATTAAAATTTCCAAATGGGCAAGAATGTTACAAAAGTGAAAGTGAATAGCATGCTGTAATTACATGACTTTGAGGTAAATTTTCTTTATTTTCACACTCAACTGTAAACTCCATGAGAACAGGAACCTTGCCCCTCTTGCTCAGCACTGGATTTCTGGCCTGAATAAATATGTGAATGGATAAACACTTAATTGGCAGATGTGTAGTAAAGACTTTGGTCTCACCTGAAGAGAGATTGGGGCTTTGTCTCAGCTCTTGAGAGGTCAAACTCTTGGAATTACCCCAGTAAGAGAAGTGTCCTTGTTATGCATAGTGGGCCCCTGGGCCCATGCCTGCTAATTTATGCCACTGAGGTAACTCGGGGTTAGTCCCTAGATAGCTTATGCTAAGAGATAACTCAGTACTGCGGGCTAGCCAAGCCAGAAAAAAACAACCATAGAATTAGAGTGTTGGATTTGGCCACTTAATATCAACCTGTCATTTAGGCAGAGGGCAAGAGCTGGAGATTGAGTTCAACCAGGTAGCAACAAGATCGTGCTTATGTAATGGAGTCTCAATAAAAACTCAGACACTGAGGCTCATGAGCTTGCTTGGTTGGCTATCTTCTCTGCATACTGCCACATTTTCAATGCCAGTAGGGTAATCCAGAAGTGCTTCATTTGGAACTCTACCAGAATCTGCCCATGTCTCTTCCTTTGGCTGATTCTAATTGTAACCTTTTGCACTTTTCTGAGTTGTGTGAGTTGCTTTAATAAACTATTAAACCTAAGGGTGCTTTGGGGAAACCCTCAAATTTGCAGCTGCAACAGAAATCTTGGACCAATTTAGCAGTTGGAGTACTGTGCCCTTAACCTTAAGTTTGGTTAACACTAAGTACCATATTTTAATAAATAAGCAGCCTGCCCCATTGTTTTTTCATTCATAGACTGTTCTTGGAATTACTGTTCCCCAATATACTACATCTTTGTATTCTATAATGATTAATTTTCTTCATGAGACTTCCTACACCCTTCTGAATTAAATTGCACTTAGAATTGTGATCCATGCAGAGCAAATCTGTTATTTTTGTAGTAGCAAAGTCAGTAAACAATTTCTCACTAAATGGGTCACAGTGTGGCTTCTAACCATTTTACCAGCTTCATCTGTAGCCACTTCCATCTTGGCCAACACATACATGCTCTTCACTATTTCTAGCTATACAATTTCTCAAGCCGGGCGTGGTGGTGCACGCTTGTAATCCCAGTATTTTGGGAGGTGGAGACCGGAGGATCCGGGTTCGCGGCCAACCTCAGCGCTCATGCGCGCGATCTATCTCTCTCTCCTCTCTCTCTCTCTTTCTCTCTCTCTCTCTTCTCTCTCTCCTCTCTCTCTCTCTCTCTCTACCTAGTGAGGCCCTCTGCAACTTCGTGAGACCCGGTTTCAAAAATAAACCATGGAAAAAAAAAAATAGGGCCGGGGGTGTAGCGCGGAGGTAGAACGCCCCTGCGTTCAATCCCCGGTACCGCAAAAAAAAAAAAATCTCAAAAGTATGATGTACATTATATCTTCTTGTTGATCTGGCCATGCCCTGTGCCTGAAATACTTGTCTCCTTTTCTTCATGTTGGTGAACTCAGTCATTCTGCAAAACAATGCCTCTTTCAGAATTATTACTCTCTTCTCTGTGCCCCTAAAAAACTTATTGTTCTCTGGTCTATCTCATTCACTAAACTGAGCTCCTTTAGGAAGGGACTATTTTATCTGTTATCTTAGCAGAGTAACCTGGTCATAATGTGCTCAAGAAAAAAAGTCTCTTATGTAAATGAAATTAAGCTATGATAAAGAATCTGAGTATGCAATTGTGTTAGCATGCAAATATCTAGAGGATCTTGCTGCTTTCTAAGAACAACATAAACTTCAGGAACAAGTCATTAGCGGCCTTACCAATTATACATATGAAAGCTCTTAGGCCCTGGTTTTATTAACCATACTCATGAGTATGCTGTAAAATGCAACAGCTAAGTAATACTGTGAGTATTCCACCTCTAAAAGTCAGGTCATCTGTGGATGGGTTTCTCAAAGGTAAATCTTGCTTTAAGATCATTTTAGACTACTGTCAACACTTCTTGTTGATTTAAAAAAAAAAAGCTACCATCCACAGTCAACTTCATAGCTAAGTAAAAAGTATTTTTCTTTTCAATGAAATCCAAAGGGGTAAACTATTTTTATTTTACTATAATTTTCCTATATAATTCCTTGAGAGTCTTAAGGTATTTTTATTTTATGTCCTTTTAAGAATTGAAATGGCATTGTTAAACTCCCATTGATTTGAACTCTAATTCAAAATTTATAAAAAATAAACATGGAATGAGGTATGGCTTATGCTGTACCTATGAAGAAAAGACTTTCCAGGTAAATCATGGAGTACATAAGATTGTAGGCAACATATACGTGCATTTCAATACTGAAGTTACTTTAAGAGTTTATCACATATGGCACTTACATAGGTTAATTCATATAATTTTAAAGGAAAACAAAAAGATACAGAAAAACAGGCATGGAATTTAAAAGCATAGAGTCTGGATTCAGGCTTAGCTTCTATTTCTCATCATTTCGGTAGTATTAGCAACTACAAAAGGAAATTATAATTTATTTGTATAAAGTTACAAAATGACGATTATAAAAACAAACTAAAGAATAACACACCTTTTTTGGTTCATCATAAAAATAAATCAAATGAGATAATGTATGCAGGGTAGAGTAACTTTTAATATGACTGAAGACATCTATAATAATAGTTAGTTGATAGTTGATATAGTTAATATTATTCCAGTTTATATGGGGTCACCCAAAAGAATGGAACCCAAACTACGAGAGTAATGCATACATATCTATATTTATAGCTGCACAATTCACAATTGCATAACTATGGAACCAGCTGGGATGTCCATCAACATATGAATGGATTACAAAGCTATGGGATTTGTACACAATGGAATTTTACTCAGCCATAAAGAACAAATTATATCATTTGCAGGGAAATGGATGGAACTGGAGAACATTATGCTAAGTGAGATTAGTCAGTCACAAAAAGTAAAAAGTCAGATGTTCTCCCTAATATGTGGAAGCTAGGGAGAAAACAGGACATAGGAGGGCCTCCAGACAAAGGAGGAGAAACCTTAGATGAGTGAAGGTGACCTAACTGAGAGAGATGGGAGGGGGGGAGAGGGAAAGACCTCAATTGTCATGATGTACATACACAAACTTATCAAAGTCAATCACTATGCTGAGCAAAGGAAGGAGGGGAGGAGGAGGGAATAGGGCAGGAACTTGGGGAGGGTTCAACGAGTGCTGTATGCATGTATGTCTCTACCACCCTGAACTTCATCAAGATGTAGGATTACAATGCACCAAAAAAAAAAAAGAATCAATTCTCTGATCTTAAGGAAGAAAAGACAACAAGATGAGAGATGGCTTGATCCACTGATATTTGGTTTAAATTCATGAGGCGCTAATGCTTTCCTCAACACAGAATATGACACAGGGAAGAGCCGTGCTTGCGTGCAAGCTCTGCAGATTCCTGCTAAGCCCATTTTTCATAGCATTGTTTCATCACTTTGTGAGAAGTATTATGGATTTCTGTAACACTAGCCCTGGTTGTATTAACCATAATTAGAAAAATTATTCAGAAATGACATTTACCATTCATTCTTCCTTACACATATTCTTAAGATTATAACTATTTGTAATTTTTTTAACTCAATAAGACACTGAATGTTCTTAAGAAATTTAATTTTCTTCTCTTTTACATTCTGAAGATCAGAAGAATAAACATTTTTAAAACAAACTGATGTTTAATTTTAGCTTGAATTTTTTGAGATGGAAAACGTTATAATTCTGTAATAAACTTTCAGGATTGGCACCAAGTGATTTTTGCCTCACTTAGATATGCCCACTGTAGGAATGGTCAGCATAGCTGGACAGACCTTTGCTCTACAATGAGGGATTCTGATTCTGCAAATCCTTATGCTTTTTGGGGACTTTATCTTTTTGTTTCCCTGACCACTTTTTCTCTTTTATTATTTTCTCTCTCCTTTTTCCCTCCCTCTCTTCCTCTTCCTCTCCCTCTCCCTTTCTCTTTCTGGATATGGGGTTTCATTAGGTTGCAGGCTGGCCTTGAACTCCTAGATTCAAGAAAACCTCCTGCTTTGGCCTACCAAGTAGCTGGAACTACAGGTGCCTGTCACCTTGCCTGGCTCTCCGAGCCACTTTTCCTTATTCTCCTCAAATAGTTCTATTAGCCAATTTGGAGGCTGAAGGAAGGGAAGGAAGTAGGATGGGTGATGTTGAGCCTACACTTTTACTGAACATCAAAGCCTTGGGGCATCTAAACTCTGTCTATCCCAATCGTGACTGAATCATTCCTCCCATACCCTATGTCCTGCCCAAGATCCTCAAATCTGAATCTACTATCTGTCCCTAAATCACTAAACATACTATCTTCCTAGTTCCAGGGCCACAGAACCAAATTCTGGGGTCACCAGCTATAGAACAGAATTCAAACATTTTCAGGTCCATTATTTCATTTTATTTTCATGAAAACACAATTAAATATTTAGGGAAAGTATTCTCTCCATTTTATAAGTTCAAAAATGGAAGTTTATACAAGCCAAAGAACTGCCCAAAGTCATAATGATAGTAAACAGCTCAGAAAAGGGTGAAAACTAGGTCTTTGGGTTCTAAATTGAACACATTTCCCAAATGTCACCCTGTCTTTCTAAATGAATTCTTGGCATTTTAAGGTGGAACTCTAACAGTACATTCCCACAGAAACCTGCTGGCTATGATTAGGTGCTGAAGAACCAAAGGTACTATACCTCCATTTTGGGTTATTACAGCATAATTTGGGGATTACCTTGGAAGCCTTATAACCTAGTAAGGTCAGACTAGGATTCTTTCGTAGAAACATAATTTTAAATATCAAATGAATATATTAATAAGCTTTTGTATACAACTAGTTTGAGAAGAAACATAATGCAATGGGTGAGTCAACGTTTCATGTTGATGTTTATCAGTTACAGCAGAATATACATGAAAATAGTTTTCAGAAGTAACTTTAACTGTTGTACTCACTTTAATATTTTGTGATCCCGATATACAAAGAGCCACCTGAACTACAAGAGATTGGGAGTTTCACTCCAACATTTCTAATACCAGAGGTGAATAATTCATTCTTATTTCACATTTGTCCATATACACAAAATGTCTTTTTTCCTCCTTGCTCATTTTTCATCCCCACAAGGAGCCTAACATTTTGAGGACTGCTGTGTCTGTGTTCTCACAGTTCGACTCAAACTCATGGCCTAACAATAATGTAGTGAAAAAATCCACTAAGTTAACCACAGTTTGCTGCTGAAATATCATAGCAGGAAATAAAATATTCCTCATTTATAGAACCATCTGTTGGCCAGACTACTAATTAGTCTTACGCAAGACTAAAACAAATGCTGTGTTTAAACATCATCTTCATCACAGTTTATAAAAAATAAAGCCTTTCCTTATAATGATGATAATGTTTATTAGGAATTATTTTTAAAATCTCCATGTATGAATATATAGTTCAAAGGGTTAGAATAATAAATTTTTTTCATTAGAAAAATACTTGGTGTGAAAAGGGAATTGTTCTTTGGGATTCAATGTAAATTTTTGGTAATTTCAAAAAATAAAATTTACTCAAGGAAATAAAAATAAAAACACAAGGAAGGCAAATGATCCACTGGGACAAATAAAAATCACCTATGAACCAGGCAGTCATCATATAAGAAATGTTTCATTTATTTATTTTTACAGATCTTTTTAAATCATTCCAGCATAACTATTTTTACTTCTTCAAAACTAGGATTAAAAGGATATGTGGAGATCTGCCCTGCCATCATTTTAAAGTCGAGAAAAGCAAATTACTTGCTCAGCATCACTCAACTAATCAGTGAGGATCCAGAAAGACAGATGTCAGTAAAAAGGAATCCTAGTCATTCATATATGTGCTTTCCGTTTCTATTAAAAATGTATACTGGGGGGTAATAGATGTAGTACACCTAGATCAAAGAAAATTTGGAAAATACTGAAAAATATGAGGAAAAAATATAAATCACCCCAAATCTCATCTTTCAGAAAAGTTCTAACATTACAATGCAGTTTCTTCTACTTTCATTTTCCCTGTACTAAAATATACAATTGTACAATTCTACAAAATTGAAATCTGTATACCTAACATTTCTGAATCCCCTTTCCTCTTCACATTACAACATATTTTCTCATCTAAGTATCAAATAACACATTTTAATGAATAACAAAAACTCCTTACATTTTATATAACCATCATTCTTCTGTTATTAGACACTTAGGTTTACTAACTAATCATGCACATAAATCTTTTTATTTCTAATTATTTCCTTAGAAGAAAAATATAGACACAAGATTACTGGGTCAGAGACTATGTGTATTTTGATGGAGCTTTATATACCTGGTCAAATTGCCATCCAGAAGGATGTACTTGATACTTTCACCAGTGGAGCAGTGTATCGTGTGTGTTTTACTGTATCCCTCACCAACAGTGGACATGGTTTTTTCTTGTAACTTTTGCTTATGTTCAGACAAAATGGTCCTTTAAATTTGCATCTACTCATTACTACTACTGAACATTTCCATGCATCTTTTATTTCTTCTATAAATAATGCATTTATATAATTTGTCCACTTAAATTTTTTTACTGAAGTATTAATATAGCTACAGAAAAGCACGCAAGTCTTAAGTGCAAAACTCAGTAGTGTTTATATAAAATTAAATACCGGCACACCAGCACCCAGATCAAGAGCCAGAACATGGCCGCATCCCAGAAGCTCCTCTCCTATTCCCCATAAGCACAAATTCTCCTATGAGTCATCACTATTCTGACTTATAATATCATAAAATAATTTTGTCCTTTTTTGTACTTTTGCCCATTTTATAGTAACAATTCTATTGTCTTAAAATTATAATTAGTATTCATTATGAAACATTTAAATATTAACAGAAAAATACAAAAAAGAAATCAAGAAGTGATGCAGAAGTCATACACCTAAAGCAGCTGTTAGCCATTGTGAATATGACTCTGTATGCATGAACAGACAGACATGTTATCCTAACGATTGGGACTACAGCTTTATTTTAATGGAAGAAACAAAAATGAAACTTTAAAAAACCTTCTAAAACTTCAGAGAAGTGTTCTTTGAGTATACACAAATCGGTAAGAGCTTCAGGTCAGATAAAAATAGAAACAAAAGTTCTGTTTCAGTTTTGCGTATTACCAACTGATTTCTTACTATGAATAAGAAATGAAATGATTAGCATGCAGACCCTCATCTTTTCCTCTCCCCATTATCTAGTTTTGGTTTTATATACTACTTTTATCATTTGTACTCAATTCTGCGACTGTAAAATAGCTACTGATTCTATTATTCTGAACTATCTCTCAATTGGTTTCAACAAAAAGTGTCCCCACTCCCATTTTTTTTCTTTAAAGTAGGACTATAGCTATTTTAATGTCTGAGCTTAACTATATGAAGCCTCAATGGTAGAACAGTAACCCAGTTTTCTAAGGTCACATTTTATTTCCCATTATAAAGCTGTAATAACAATGTAATAACAAAAATAATAACAGAAAATAGCGTTTAATACATATCAGGCACTTACTAACATTTCACATATGTTAAACTCATGTTAAATATTAACAACAGTGCTCTGACATAGGTAGCATTATTATTATTATTTTATAGACAAAAAAAACCCTGAGGTACTAAGAGGTAAGTTGACTTGTCCCAATCCCTCATTCTGTAAAGTGGCAGAGCTCTGACTAAATGCAGGTATCTGGCTCAAGAGCCTCTGCTTCTAGTGGCTACATTACACTGCCTTGAATGTTTGCAGCTGGAACACCAATGGGGGAGGAACAGTAAAGAATGCTACTAGCTCTAAGGGGTGAAGGTCTGGGATGTCGGATATTCTTCAGTGAATAGGGCAGGCCATTTAATACAGATTGTACCATGTCCCTCACAAAAACACCAATTCAATTTTACATATTGTTGATTTATTTCCTACTGTAAAAAAATGAAATCATGGAAATTCAAGAGGTAAAAACTTGTTTAAAATTACTTGATCTAGAACATTTACATATACATTTACAAAGCATTTTGGGGGCAAGATTTCAATATGCTCAATTTTCCAGGAACACAACTACTTTGGTCCAGAAAAACTGTCTAATGTTTGGAAATGTCACACTGCCACAATCCACAGTATTTGAGGTGCTAATAAAACACACCTTTATCCATTTTAACTTCCACATCCATGAGTTCTACATAGGGGTGCCAGCATCATCTAACTACTTCATTACATCTTTTATTATAGTTATGACCACACGTTTATGGATCAAGATAAATATTACTTTATTTGGGCTTGAGGTGAGACTAGGGGCTGAGCCACTTTGCACCAGAATAGTCAGTTTATTTCTCTAGGTCTCACTTGTTAAAGTTCTACCCTTTTCTTTGAAGTTCTATTCCTCTCCTCTTTTGGCTGTTGCTAGTGAATTCTGGTTGCTGCTCTCTTTAGTACTATTTGGTCATTTTGTAGCTTCTCGGGGCCTGCTTCCCTCAGCTGCATCACTTGGCAGTCCTTTTTTGCCCAACTTTGGATGGAGTGCTTTTCTTTTCTTTCAAGAGATCATCCCAATAAATATTTTCCTTAGTATTAAAGGGCTAGCCTTTCAATTACTTTGTGATGAATGACCACTGACTATAAGCTTTTCTGATCTCAACTGCATTTTTCTTATAGCTAACAAGTGTAAGAGTCTACTCAACATCCAGGATCACATATCACTTCTAAAAATATTAATTATTTATTGAGCAATGACAATATTCCAGTCACCGTTCTAAGAGCTTTACATGTTATTAGCTCATTAATTTTGCAATAATCCTGCCAGGTAGGCATTATCCTCATAGGAAACCGAGGTGTAGAAATTTTACTTATCAATTTGCCCAAGGTTACTTAGCTAGTAAGTAACAAGGAAGGAATTTCCACCCTGGACACCTGGTATCAGTGTGGGAGCTGTTATTTATTTATGACTTTACTGCCTACCAAGTTTCTAAGGGCCTCTTGTTCCATTCAAGGAGCTAACTGCTTCACTATAGATTTTTTTATTTCTACTTTTCTCTGTAGAGTCTAACACAAATGCTCAATAAATATTTATTGCTTGAATAAATGAAAGACTTAATGGCTTATTTTCAATGCTTCCCCCATTTCTTTTAATGTGCCTTTTCCTTTTAGAAATAAGAAGGGCAAACGAAAATTCAAATTACTATTCTTACTCCTTATGAGTGGCTGAGAAAATATTCTTGCTTTTAAAAAGAACAAGTAGTTTAGTAATTTTCTCCTATACTTTCTAAGTGAGCTGACCAATGGTGAGCAGAAATGCAAGCAGCTCTTGTCAGCATGTCACTGCATGGCCCTGCTGTATTGTATTTGCTTTGAAATAGACATTTTTCGGATTATACAAAACTTGGGTATTTTTCTTCCCATGTTAAGTCGAAGACTTTCTGCTCTCTGGCAGCCAGATCATCAATTAGGTGCACTGCCAGCCCTGGGAACTATTTGGTAACCAGATCTATTCAGGCTACCTGTACCCATCAAAGCTTACCTTCTATTCTATATCTTATATATTTCTGATAACAAGTTAACAGAAAATCAAGCATGTCAACACTAGGCAGAACACTTGATTTGAAGTGAAAGGTTAGTTGATATAACATGTTAATACAAAAAAAGTTATTGCAGTTTCAGATACTATGATAGATTGATGGCTTTGACATTATTTTGTGATAGACAGGACTCTCACCTTACTTCAAGTCATATCCCATAAATAACACTGAAAGAATTTATTTAAAAGATACTAACACATATAAACAATTGTATGAAGATAGCATAGAGAGAAATATAACCTTGGGCTTTTAAAATAAAAACAATTATGAAGTTTTAATAGCCTATGGTAAAAGAGCTCTGTGGTAAGAATAGAATGATCATGAGAATCAAAGTCAGTAAATATAAACAATTTCTCTCTTTTTCTCTCTCTCCTTCTTGCTGGAGATTGAAACCAGGGCTATGAACTCTATCACTGGGCTAAACCCTAGCCCACAGAAAACAATTCTTTTTTTTTTTTTCCTTTGGGTGGTTGAATCCAAGTACAGTCATGTGCCACATGACACTTGAGTCAGTGAAGATCCACATATATGACAGCCTGCTGATGTGACAGCTGTTTCAGTTTGTGTAAGTATACTCTATGATGAAATCACCTAAGGACACACTTCTGAGAGCATATCCTTGTTGCTAAGTGACACATGACTATATAGCTATCTCAATGTGGCAAGAATCCCTGTATGTTTCAGATATATAATAGCACTGGAGAAAACTATACAACTGTACAACATAATAATTACATGTGGATAGCAAGCAGTAGTAACTTGAAATGATACTGGTTTGGGCAGAGTAAATTTAAAAACCATTTACAAAATGAAGAGGTCTTACTGAATTGGACTTGTTAGACGAGGAACTATTCAAGGTCCAAAAACCACCTCAATTATTTGTATCTTAATTAAAAAATATGCAATGGCCTCATATGAAAACTGAGCCAATGTATTTTTAAGTAACTTACATTGATGACTGATGAAGAACTTGACAAGTTTAAACCTTCAAGATCAGCTATCAGGGTTGGAGAAAGAGCTGGTGTGGGAAGTACAACTGGAGAGGATACTGGGTTAACTGCAAGAAAAGGCTCGAATTAGCAAATGTGCATGAACATTTAATTCAAATTATTAAAAGCAACATTTTTATTCTGTTAGTAAATCTAATTAAATTACTTTGATTAATAAATGTATGACAATGCTATTTAACATCTTGATTTAGTCAAGTTATTATCAAGTCATGGCAGTTATTAGTCTTAGCTTTCAAAACATAATGGCAAATCCTATAGCAAAATAAGGATATAAATATCTTGAGTAATAGTTTTTGAAAATTTTTATCACATAACATTATCACTAACATTTATCATCCAGTAATTTCACTAAAAGAAAAAGGTGAAGAAACATTTTTTCCACACTAATACAAAGAATAACAATAGCTTTCAAGAGCATTTTCCAGTTGAGTTAGAAGCCTTAAAATGGCCTGGCATGGTGGTGCACTTGTAATCCCAGTACTTGGGAGGCTGAGACAGGAGGATCGGAGGTTCGAAGACAGCCTCAGCAATGTAGTGAGGCCCTCAGCAACTTAGTGAGACCATGTTTCAAAATAAAGAATAAAATAGGGCTGGGAGCATAGCTTGGAGGTAGAATGCCCCTGGGTTCAATCCCCAGTACCACACAAAAAAAAGAAGTGTTAAAATGATGTTTAAATCTTTTCTCTATTTTATTCTCCTAACTAATTAGGAGCCCAGGCGACTTAATTTCCTTCTAATTATACCTTGTTAGCAAAACTATGTGCTAGAGAGAAATGTTCTGTTTATTCTAAAATGGGCACATACTTGAGAACAGAAACCTGTAAGTTTGAAAGCCTTTTAAATGAAAATCTGATCATGTCACGCCCCTGCTTAAGACTCTTCAAAGGCTCATAATTGCCAATAAAAGTCCACCCCCTTACTCAAGTGCACAAGGTCCTCTATGGTCTAGCTATGTTGTACTTGGCCTCTGGTACACTGCCCCTGATCTGCTTGTTAAGATCATGCAAGGTACTGTCAGTCACTGGCATTCATGTGTGCCAAGTATACAATGCTGGCGGCAATAATGTCCAGTTCCCAGCCTGAAGCTATGATCGAGCAAGGCCCTACCAGCCCTCTGGTCTCTTGGCCTCCAGGTGTGGCGTGAGCAGGATGACACCACCATTACTTTCTGCCCAATGAGCAGGGTCTGGGGGAAGAAATTGTACAGTTCCGAGCCTTGGGTTTTGGTGGTTCAGTTCTTTTGGTCCCCGAGACACTTCTGCTGTTCTGGCTGCTACAGTCATGTGCGCCCTCTCTGGTCTCTGTTGGTGCTCACTGTGGCTAGCCACAAGTCTGCTGCTTTCCGAGCTTGTACCTCGGTAGGCTGGGTACCCAGTGTTGGTCCCTGGAGACCCCACGGGCTCTGTATGCTGCGGGCTGTGGTTCTCTCCTACCTGAATGTCTCTAGGGGATGTCTGCCTATTTGCTTCTATGCTGTGTCCTACTGTAGCCCCTGCACCGCCTCTGTGCAAGTGATTTGCAAAGTCTCAGACCCACACGAGTCTATTTCCTTGCCATGCATGCCTCTGGTCCCTGTGGGTGCAGGTTGCGATCTCCCACTGGGAGAATTTTACAAACATAGAAAAATACTTGGACATTCATGTACAGGAGACATACAGAACAGTGCTAAGACAAGATCAAAGAAGTACCTCCCCATGCCACGTAATAATGAAAATGACTAATATAGAGGCCAAGGAAAGAATTCATAAAAGCAGCAAGAGGAAAAGGATGGGTGACATACAGGGGTAAAACAATAAAAATTACTCCAGACTTCTCAACCTAAGTCATGAATGCCAGGAGGGATTAGTATGAAGTACTCTGGGCTATAGAAGAAAACAACTTCCAACCAAGACTGATATACCCAGCAAAGTTATCATTCAAAATTGACAGAGAAAAAAAAATTCCATGACAAGCAAAAACTTAAAGAATTCATGACAACCAAGTCAGCACTAGAAAAAATCCTAAAGGAAATAAAACACAAAGAAGAAAAAACAAGCAAATTCTAGAATCAGAAAAGAGGTGAACTCCACCAGGTGGGCAACTAAGCAAGGAGATATGACACTACATCAAACAGAAAATAGAACTCAAAATGATATGAAACAAAAATCATATTTCAATAGTAACATGGAATGTCAAAGGTCTTAATGCCCCAATTAAAAGACAGACTGGCAATGTGGATTAAAAAACATAACCCAACTATATGCTGCTTACAAGAAACCCACCTTCTAACCAAAGATATCCATATACTAAAGGTGAAAGGATGGAAAAAGATGTATCATGCAAGCAGAGATCGAAAACAAGCAGGGGTAGCAACACTTATATCCGACAAAACAGACTTTAAGTTAAAACACATCAGAAGAGACAGAGCGGGACACTTCTTACTAATAAAAGGAACAATCCAACAAGACGATATAATGATAGTAAATATTTATGCCCCAAATGTGGGTGCACCCACATTCGTAAAAGAAAGTCTTCAGGACATCAAGTCTCGAATAGACCCAAATACAATAGTACTGGGAGACTTCAACACACCACTCACACCGCTAGATCGATCCTCCAGACCAAAGATGTATAAAGATTCTTCAGACCTAAAATAAACTACAGACTGAATGGATCTAATAGACACATACAGATTATTTCAACAAGCAACACCTGAATACACATTCTTCTCAGCTGCCCATGGAACATTCTTCAAAAGAGACCACATCCTGGGCTACAAAGCAAGGACCAGCAAATTCAAAAGATGTAATATAATCCCCTGCATCTTCTCAGACCACAATGGAATGAAAGTAGAAATTAACAACAGGAAGACAAAAAGTAATCACATAAGTACATGGAAACTGAATGATACACTCTTGAATGAGGACTGGATCAGTAAAGAAATAAGGGGAGAAATAAAAAAAAATCCTGGAATTAAATGAAAATAGAGACACTATGTACCAAAATCTATGGGACACTTTGGTGTTAAGAGGAAAATTTATAGCACTGAGTGCCCACATAAGAAAAACAGAAAGCATCCAAATAAACAACCTAATGACACACCTCAAGGACTAGAAAAACAGGAACAGTTGAAGCTCAAAGCCAGTAGAAGGCAGGAGATAATTAAATCAAAGCAGAAATCAATGAAATAGACAATAAAAAAACAATGAAAAGGATCAACAAAACATGAAGCTGGTTCTTTGAAAAGTTAACAAGATTGACAAACCACTAGCTAACCTAACCGAAAGGAGAGAATCAACCCAAATTACTAAAATCAGAAATGAAAAAGGAGACATCACCACAGATAATGGAGAAATTCAGAGGATCATCAGAAACTATTTTGTAAACTTATATTCCAATAAACTGGAAAACATGGAAGAGATCGGCAGATTTCTAGAAATATACAACCTGCCTAAATTGAACCAAGAGGATATAAAAAACCTGAATCAACCAATAGCAAGCAAAGAGAAACAGCAATGAAAAGTCTGCCATCAAAGAAAAGCCCAGGTCCATACGGTTTTCAGCTGAATTCTACAAAACCTTTACAGAAGAACTAAACCCAATACTTCACAAGTTATTCTGTGAAATCAAAAGACATGGAATTCTTCCAAATTCCTTTTACGAGGCCAGCATCACATTAATACCAAAGCCAAATAAATGATATTGGTCTCTAATTTTCTTTTCTTGAGGTATCTTTATTTAAAAAGTTTCTGCACATCAAAGGAAACCATCAAGAGTCTAAAGAGACTTCAAATTATACTACAGCGTTATAGTAATAAAATCAGCATGGTATTGGCACAAAAACAGACACATAGACCAATGGAGCAGAATAGAAGACACAGGAACTTATAGCCAATTGATTCACCTTTCAACAAAGGTGCCAGACACGTATGTTAGAGAAAAGACAGCCTTTTCAACAAATGGTGTTGGGAAAACTGGTTACCTATCTGTAGAAAAATGGAACTAAATCCTTACCTCTCACCCTGCACAAGAGTCAACGCGAGATGGATCAAAGACCTGGAAGTTAGACCAGAGACTATGAAGTTACTAGAGTAAGATATAGGTTCAACGCCCCAACATATAAGCACAGGTAGAAAGTTACTCAACAAGACCCCCAAAGCACAGGAAACTAAAACAAGAATTAATAAGTGGGATAGCATTAAACTAAAAGTTTCTGCACATCAAAGGAAACTCTCAAGAATCTAAAGAGAAAGCCTACGGAATGGGAGAAGATCTTTGCCAGCTATCCCTCTGACAGAGGACTAATATCTAGAATATACAAAGAACTTAAAGACTTTACACTAAAAAAACAAATAACCCAATCAAGAAATGGGCAACGGAATTGAACAGACACTTCACGAAGGAAGAGATACAAATGGCCAATAGATAGATGAAGAAATGTTCAACATCATTAGCAATCAGGGAAATGCAAATTAAAACCTCTCTGAGATTCCATCTAACCCCAATCAGAATGGCAATCATCAAGAAGTCAAACAACAATAAATGTTGGCGAGGATGTGGGGAAATAGAGACTCTTCTACACTCTTGGTGGGATTGCAAACTAGTTCAACCACTATGGAGATCAGTGTGGAGATTCCTCAGAAAACTGGGAATGGATCCCGCATATGATCCGGCTATACCACTACAGGGTATCATTCCAAAGGGATTGAAACCAGAGAACTACAGTAATATATGCATACCCATGTTCATAGCAGCATAATTCACAATAGCCAAATTATGGAACCAACCTAGATGTCCATCAACAGATGAATGGATTACAAAACAATGGGAAGTACATACAATGGAATTTTACTCAGCAATAAAGAAGAACAAAATTATATCATTTGCAAGAAAATGGAAGGACCTGGAGAACATTATGTTAAGTGAGATCAGCCAATCACAGAAAGAGAAGGGTCATATGTTTTCCCTAATATGTGCAAGCTAGGGAGTAGTTGGGATATAAGAGGGACTCCAGACAATAGTGGAGAAGCATGAAGTTCATTAATGGAATTACCACCATCAACCATGAGTACATACGAGAATATACCAACATCAATCTCTGTACTCTGTATTGGGAAAGGGGAAATGGGAAGGTGGGGGGGCACCAAATGCTGTGAGCTTGTATGTTACAGTCAATTTGATTTTTATTGTGATATGAGACTATAATGCACCAATAAAAGCATATTTAAAAAAAACAGCTACATGTGGCGAAGGTCACCACAGTGGGCAGCTCAGGTCCAGCTTATCTCCAGTTTCACCAATGGCTCAAGTTCTAGGCATAATAGTTCCCAAGATCTTACTCTATGTCTACCAGCTTTTTGTATTCTATTCAGTTTGCCTAGAAGGACATATCTGTCACATTCATCTCAAAACTTCTACCATCAGATAACACTTAGAGGGGAGGACTGACCTGACTCACTTAGGACAGCTTACATGTGCCTTCTTTGTTCCACAGGTTTTCCTGGACAAACTTCTATGATTATATTTTTCATATAATACCAATTGCTTCTTTTTTTTGGTGTGTGTGTGTGTGTGTGTGTGTGTGTGTGTGTGTTAGTTACTGGGGATTGAACCCAGGCGCACTCTACCTCTGAGCTACACCCCAGCCTTATTTTATTTTTTATTTGGAAACAGGGTCTTGCTAAGTTGCGGCGGGCCCCACTAAGTTGCTGAGGCTGGCTGTGAACCTGTGATTCTCCTGTCTCAGCCTCCCAGGTACTGGGATTACAGGGGTGTGGCACCACACCCGGCGCTTTCTGTTTTTATTTCTACTACTCTGTGAACAGAATTTGACATATTAATTTTTAGTACTCAGTACTTTCTCAACAGATCCTTGAATGAAATAAATTAAAATGTAGAAAAAATTTTAGCTTCCAAAAAATTTTCACTCCAAGACAAATTAACATATACTTAATTTGACATCACTTTTCAAAGCATCTTTTCTCATATTAGTCTCAGAATATTACTGAAAATTAAGCAAAAGAAAATATTCATAAAGTTAACAATATTTCTTTAGCAAGACAGCAAGGGAGAGACAAGAGTTCAAGACATGGACCCTGCCTTTAAACAACTTCTAACTTAATGAAGAGAAAAAAGATATGCATACTTTAAAAAACAAAATAAGAAGCCAGGTGTGGAGGCGTACACCTGTAATCCCAGTAGTAGGGAGGCTGTGACAGGAGGATCTCAAATTCCAGGCCAGCCTTGACAACTTAGTGAGATCCTGTTTCAAAATAAAAAATAAAGAGGGCTGAGGGCATAACTCAGAGGTAGAATGACCCTGGGTTCAGTCTACAGTACCATAAAAAATAAAAATAAAATAGAATAACAACACAGTCCATAAATGATACTGCCCCCCCAAAAAAAAACCTTCTCAAGGAAAATCTCAAATAAAATCTAAACACCTATGATAGGAAAACAAGAGTGAAGACTGGGTGGAGGAGGGGATGGAGCCCTCCATTGTGCCCTGTACTCAGTCAGTGTGGCTGAAGTACTGCTACAAATCCTTGAAAACCACTGTACAGTTAGCAGGTGTCATGGAGAATATGGGTGGGGAGTGTTGGAGATAGGGTGTAAGAGGAGGCTTCATGAATAGGAAGGAATGAAGTCCAGTTTTTAAGTAAGTGTGGGATTTACAGAAAAGGAAAGAAAGAGTCCAGTCAACGGCTGGATGAGAGAATGCTGTAAACAAAAGTTGAGAGGTGAGAATCTAGAAAGCTAAGGGAGTTGGATTTATCTTATTGACCAGGGAGAACTGTTAAAAGTCTACCACACAAGAATGATGTGAATATGGTCCTGCAGGATGATTAACTGGATGGTAGTGTAAGGGGAAGACTAAAGGACAGAGCAGTGGAGTTGGCAGTAAGGATGAGTTTATCATCGTTTAGGAAGAAGGTGAAGAGGACTGAAGAAATGCAAAGGCAGTGCGAAGGCTTCTGAAGGGCATGTGCATCAACACACTGGAGACAGAGGCACATGGAGACCAAGGCTTGCCGAGGCCAGAAAACAAATATGGTAAAGAATTAACAAGAACTAATTACATTAACGAATCAGAACTGGTTCTTCTCATTTGAATCAAAATGCGTTGCTTTTCTTATGCAACATTTAACTTTTCTGGTGGGTTCTAAATGCATATTTGTTCATTTATTGAACCATTTACCCACCCACCCATCCATGCATCCATCCATGCATCCATCCATCCATGCATCCATCCATCCATGCATCCATCCATGCATCCATCCATCCATGCATCCATCCATCCATGCATGCATCCATGCATGCATCCATCCACGCATGCATCCACGCATGCATCCACGCATCCATCCATGCATCCATGCATCCATGCATCCATGCATCCATCCAAAAATATTAAATGCCCAGGTAGAAAATAAAAGATTGAATAAGCTGGGCGTGGTGGCGCACGCTTGTAATCCCAGTACTTGGGAAGCTGAGACCAGAGGATCTGGGTTCGCGGCCAGTCTCAGCTACTTAGCGAGGCCCTCCGCAACTTAGTGAGACCCTGTTTCAAAATAAAAAAAATAGGACTGGGGGTGTAGCTCGGAGGTAGAATGCCCCTGGGTTCAATCCCCAGTACCAAAAAAAAAAAATAAGATTGAATAAGAAACAGCCTCTGATTTCATCTATGGCTTGGCTAAGTATCATCAAGAGACAAGAAAATTCACACCATAGGTAAGTTCCACACTTGGAAAAAAAAAAGACAAGCCTTTAATATCATTTCAGAAGACAAAGGCTCTGTTATGGAAAGAATGTATATGATCAACAGAAGGACGTATCTAGGTACACTCCAAAGGAGGGGGATTTTCACATGAACAAAATTGAACTGATACATCACAATGTTAAGCCACAGTGTTTGGAATACAGGCTGATTATTTTTTCTTTTTAAAACTTTCTATAGAACACTATTTTTCTTTGCTATAAATATTTAATACAGTAATTACATTAGTCTTTCTGATAAAAGTTTTGCTTCAAAATGTAAGAATAAGTAAAACTCTTAGTATATAATGGTTTAGTATGTGGTCATTTACCTTGTTTGATGTGTTTTGCTGCTGCAACATTTGCATCACTGTCTTCATCTAAAGTGCTCATCATGTGCCAGGCACAGACTTACATGCTTTTATGTGTACCTTCTCATTTAATCCCTTTAAGGTTAAATCACCTCAAGAAGTGCTAGTATTACTTCAATACTATAGATAAAGCATCTAAAGCACAGAGAACTTAACCATCAACTGATGCTCATGAAAGGGTCACATAACTTTATAATCTAAAGGAATTATAGAAGCTCTACAGCCTTTTATTTTCTATTTTACAAATGAATAAAATGAGACAAATAAATCATCTCACTAGACCAATTAAGAGCATACCAGGACTAATGCCTGTGCTCATGACATTGGCAGGATTTTATTCAAAATCACAGAACTGTTTTGTAATACAGCCAGTCCACTGCTTGAGCTGCTAATATTCCACCTCATTAGAGAGAGACTGATTGCTTCTGGTAGTAGTCAGCTATTTCCCTCCACGAGGTCACTCTGCCTAGTAGACCTTCCCCCCACTCTCTCCTCTTGCCTCCAACTGTTTGGCTAATATTACTCACCCTCAGTTCAACAGTAACATCTTGATGCAGCTAGGTGGATTAGGTACCACAACCCGTAAGGGCATTCTGGGTGTATCTCTCTTTCATTTCACCTATCAAGTGGGAACCTCATTTTCCCATTACTATGAGAGTGGCTTGGTTAGGGACAATGCTGTATATATTTAGAATCTCCAGCATGTAGCAACTACATCATGGCAAGTATTCAATAAATATTTCCTGGATGAAGAAATGGACAAATTCAGCTCTTGCAGTTTTCCTGGTATGCAGTGTGTACCCAACAAACAACCTCTATGCACCTGCCTCTCCTTCAAGATTGATCTAACGCTCATAAACTGAGAACCCAAGCCACTGAAGAGTGATTTTAATTTTTTACAGTGATTTTGATCAACAAATTACTTGCTATGGATGGTGAGATATTGCGAGATAATAAGCAACTATACTGAAGTCAGGAGCTCTTTGCTTGTCTTTATCTCTGAGCTCAGATCATATTTCTTCCACAGGACTTTGTAGTTTTTGAATTGGTGTTTGCTCCCTCCTTGTTTCTCGATACCCTTTGCATCTCTATTTTACCTTCTATACAATACAGATATATATGTAAGAATATATATGAATGTACTCGTTCAGGTAGCTGTGTCCCTGACTAGATTTTAGTTTCAAGAAGAGAAGGATTAAATCCTATTTATCTATTAGAGCACCTAGCAAGGTACCTTGCACTTAGCAGACAGTCTATTTATAAACATCTGCTAAATTGACTTGGTAAAAAAAGAATTTCAAGTCTTATTTCTGACACATGCAGGGTTATAAGAGATTTTTAAAGAAAATTTAAAATGCTTAGGTATTAAAAACAAAGAAAAATATATCCTATTTTGAGTTTCTTAAATGTAGGTTGAGATGAAATGTCCTTTAAAAATATTACATTTAAATTCTTTTTAAAATTTTCTT
Source organism: Glis glis (assembly GCA_004027185.1). Lineage (NCBI taxonomy): Eukaryota > Metazoa > Chordata > Mammalia > Rodentia > Gliridae > Glis > Glis glis. The sequence continues at coordinate 23,492 of PVJS01028976.1, forward strand.
ATTTTTTTATTTGGTGCATTGTAATCATACAACTTAATGGGTTTCAGGGTGGTAGAAGTATACATGCACACCACGGTCAATTAGCCCTCCCCCCATTCCCACCCCCATTCCCTCCCCTTCCCTCTTTCTCATGCTCAGCATAGTAGTTGACTTTGGTATATTTGCATATGTGCATCCTGTGCATTAGGGTGTTTCCCTCTTCCCCCTTCCCATCCCCCTCAGTTAGTTCTCCTTCTTTGCTCACCTGAGGTTTTCTTGATCTTCGTCTGGAGTTCCTCCTATGCCCTATTCTACCTAGCTTCTGCATATTAGGGAGAGCATCCGACTTTTCACTTTTTGTGACTGACTAATCTCACTAAGCATAATGTTCTCTAATTCCACCCACTCTCCTGCAAATAACATAATTTTGTTCTTCTTGATGGCTGCATAAAATTCCATTATGTACATATCCCAAAGTTTTCTACTCCATTCATCTGTTGATGGGCATCTTGGCTGGTTCCATAGTTTGACAATTGTGAATCGTGCAGCTATAAACATAGATATGCATGCATTAGTCTGGTATTTTGGTTTCCATTCTTTTGGGTAGATACCTAGAAGTGGTATTGCTGGGTCATAAGGTAGGTTCATTCCCAATCTTCTGAGGATCCTCAACACTGTCTTCCAAAGTGGTTGTACTAATTTGCAATCCCACCAACAGTGTATTAGGGTTCCTATTTCCCTGCATCATCCCCAGCATTTGTTATTATTTGTGTTTTTAATGACTGCCATTCTAATTGGGGTTATGTGAAATCTCAGGGTAGTTCTTATTTGCTTCTCTCTGATTAATAATGATGCTGAACATTTTTCATACACTCATTGGCCATTTGTATTTCTTCTTTGGGAAGTGCCTATTTAGTTCACTTGCCCATTTTTTGATTGGGTTGTTTGTGTTCTTAGTGGTGAGTTTCTTGAGTTCTCTATATATTTTAGATATTAGTCCTCTATCAGAAGAGTAGCTAGCAAAAATGTTCTCCCTTTCTGTCGGCTCTTTGTTGAGGTTTTTGACAGTTTCCTTTGCTGTGCAGAAGTTCTTCAGTTTAATGCAATCCCACATATTGATTCTCTTCTTAATGTCTTGTGCCTTTGGGGTCTTGTTGAGGAAGTTTTTGACTGCGCCTATGTGTGGAAGAGTTGAACCTATGCCCTCTTCAAGCAGCTGCAAGGTCTCTAGTCTAATTTCCAGGTCTTTGATCCATCTTGAGTTGACTCTTTTGCAGGGTGAGAAAGTGGGGTTTATTTCCATTTTTCTGCATGTGGTTAACCGGTTTGGCCAACACCATTTGTTGAAGAGGCTATCTTTTTTCCAGTGGATGCTTTTGGCTCCTTTGTCAAAAATCAGTTGGCGCCGGGCGTGGTGGCACATGCTTGTAATCCCAGTACTTTGGGAGGCAGAGACCGGAGGATCCGGGTTCGTGGCCAGCCTCAGCTCTCTTGCTCTCTCTCTGTCTCTCTCTCTCTCTCCTTAGTGAGGCCCTCCGCAACTTCGTGAGACCCGGTTTCAAAATAAAGTATATAAAAAAAAGGGCCGGGGGCGTAGCGCGGAGGTAGAACGCCCCTGCGTTCAATCCCCAGTACCACAAAAAAAAAAAAAAAAT
>PVJS01028977.1:0-25124 GCA_004027185.1 Glis glis
CTATCAGAATTCTGCTGCCTACATTCAGGGCAGGGCTTTCTCTTTAATCTGCTGTTACACACCCAAAATCACATAATCTTGGGTGTGTCATGATCAGGTCAAGTTGACAACTTAGATTAACTATCACAGACCAAGAGCTTTTTATAAAAAATAGATGAATAATTTAAAACATGATACATAAAAGAAATATAATATTTCAAAATTTCTATTATGCCTATAGGAGAAAATAAGAAACATTCCCATTATAGTCAGGAATCGTATAAGGATGCTCCTATTCCTCTTATTTGACATTGCTCTGGAAGTAGCAACTGGTGCATGTAGGCCAGAGAAATAAATTGTAAAGTGAGAGAAGCATCTTATTTATTGTTATTATATACTTGGAAAAACCAAGAAAATAAGCTAAGCAGTAACTTCTAGTAATAAAACAATTGATAAAGTTGATGAATACAAAATAGATATTTGCTTTCCTGTGTACAAATAATAAGCTGGGTATGATGGTGCAATCCAGTAATCCCAGTCCTTGGAAGGCTGAGAGAGTAGGGTTGCAGGTTCAAGGATAGCCTTGGCAAGTATGTACAAATAATAGCCAGTGTATTAGTCAGCTTTTCATTGCTGTGACCAAAATACCCGACAAGAACAACTTAGAGGAGGAAAGGTTTATGTGGCTCATGACTTCAGGGGTTCAGTCCACGGTTGACCAACTCCAAGGCAGAGACATGGTGGTGGCAGGGTATGGTGGAGGGAAGCTACTCAACTCATGGCAGCCAGGAAGCAGGGTGGTGGGGAAGGGACCAGGGACAGATATAGTCCCCAAGGCCATGCCCCAATGACCCACCTCCTCTAGCCACACCCGACCTGCCTACAGTTACCACCCAGGAAATCCATTCGAATTATTAATCCATCAAATGAATTAATCCACTGATGAGGTTAGAACTCTCATGATTAAATTATTTCACTTCTGAACATTGTGACATTGCCAACACATGAACTTTTCTGTGGAACACTCATATCCAAACTATAACAGCCAGTTATTACGGGAGATCCTATTTACAGCTACAAAAAGACAAAATATCCAACTCTCTTGACGTCACCCTCATGCTACCTGGAGGAGCCTGAGGGCCCTCCCACTTACAGAGAGAACCCACTCTGGGAGCTGATCACAAAGATGCTTGTTGTCAAGGGAACTGTGTTGTTTCTATTTTTTTATTTTCTATGTAGTAGGATGTTTATCATCTTACAAAATTCTTTCTGACCACCCCTGGGCCTGGCTTAAAATTTAAGAATTTTAAGCTAATTCTTAAAAAGATAGCAAAGGGATCAGACTGGAGCATGCCTTTTGGATGCAAACCAAGCAGTCCTGCACACCCCCTCCCTCTGACTTGTACATCCAGGTGGCAATATTGCTCTGCCTTAATCATCCCAGGACCAGATGCCAGGTAACTAGAGAGCACCCCTATAGCACAGAGAATGTGGAAATTATTCAATTAACCAGTCCTAAGCTGTTCACCCTGCCCTACTTGCCTTTCCCAAGGAGACGCCAATAAAGCATGGCCCAAGCATGCTCTCCCCCACCCCTGCTTTTTGTCTCCTGACCCACCTGGTGCTTCCCTAGTGCTCTCTGAGGCCTCTGAGTGTAATGAATTATATTTTCCTGTACCTTCTCCTGTGGCCATGCCCGACTGACCATCACCTGAAAGCAGACAGAACAGGGAGGCTGAGCACATTTCTCACTGTTTGCCTCGGGCCCACACCTGTCCCCCTTTGGTGTCCTTTTTTGTCTCTCTCCATCCCAGAGTTGCTGGGATGGACAACCTACATCCTACCCTGGGCGACCTGTTCCCTGCCCCATCCCAGGCGGGTGATGGTGGTTACATCACTACAGTGGTGATCTGGTAGGCAAGTGGATTCTCTCATGAATATGAATCCTTCTTGGAACAACTTTGATATCATATAATAATGATGATGATAGTAAGTCCCCTTCCCCGCCAGAGGTGAGACTTAAGAAGAATCACTTGAGTAAGGACAGAAAATCTGTCCCACCACAGTAAAGTTTTTGCCTAAGCAAAGGTCTATTTATGAGGATTTGTCTCTTGGCTTCTAACTGGGTGTCAGCATGTGAGTGTGTGCGTGTGTATGCGTGCGTGTGTGTGTATGTGTGTGTGTGTGTGTGTGTGTGTGTGTGAGAGAGAGAGAGGGAGAGAGAGAACCACATTCCCCCACCCTCCTCCACATACGCACACTTCTCACTACACATATGGCATCGCCACTGGAGTTCTTTGCTTAGGGTTCTGCTTTTGAGAAAGCTGCTTTGCCCATCTTCCAACTGAACAGTAAGCCCTGGAACGGGAAGCCTGGAGGAACAAGGCTGTATGCTCATTGGAAAGCAGGCTGCCCTTTTAGGTCACATTCCTGGCATGAGGGCCTTCAAATACCCTGTCTGGCCAGCCCTGAGTCTGTCTCCAGAGGTTGCTTGGGCCTCTTCCCTCGGTTCTGGTTTCCCTGGGTCAGTCCTCCTGAGAGGGACTTTTCCTTGTTGATGTGTGCTTCCTAGAACTAAGGAGTAACCAAGGGCAGCTGCTGGGGGTGGGGTGTTGAAGAGGTGCATGCAAAGACAGAGCCTGGGGGTCAAGGTGAGGGGGGCTGAGGGTGGGAAGCCTCCGTCCACAGCCTCGCCCAGGCCTTAAGAATGGAGAGTGTGGACCTGCGCATGTCCTTCTATCCCAGTGCACAGAGCCACTCGCCAATGCCCGCTTCGCCACGTGGTGTGCTCTGGAGCCGCTGTGCCACAGGAGGCCGGATCCTGGGGATAGTTTTCCACTGGATTTTCCCATTGAGCAATTGCTACATCGTCCTCCCAGCACTTGGACTCTAAGGTGATTTGAGGGGCTGACTCAGGTGGCGCTTCATGATCAAGAAGGCCAGGGTTTATAGTTTAGTTTTGTCTGTCAAGCAAGGGGGGGATTGTGAGACACAGCAAATGCTTTCACCAAAGTCTCCAAAGAACACCAGGCTGAGGCCTCGACCCGAGTCTTATCCTGATGGAGAGGAGGGTGCGCCGTACGCCACTGGCCAAACAGTGCCTCACAGCCGCCCCAGGTGAGTGGGTGAGGGGGTGGGGGTAGCAACAGCAGCAGCAGCCCCCGCCCTCTTTCTGGTCCCTTCCAACTTTCATCTCTTTTACAGCCGTTGACCTTGCTTGATTCTTGTTTTTATTTTGGTTCTGTCCTTGGATTGCGGTTTTTTGAGATGCTGGGTCTCTTCTAGCCTCACTTGTCTAACAAGTAATTTCAAATGATGACTTTCTCCTATGGGTTCAACACTCCCTCTGTCCCCCTGACACTCACTCCCAGTCACAGGCTGGGCAACAGCCACCCACGTAGAGTTCCAGCCCTAACCATCAACCCTTGCCCATGTCTGCTCAGGGGCACCATCTGGCATTCTGGAAATCTAGTGTCACCCTTGTCCCCCCATCTGATCGGTGGCAGTAACTGGCTCAGTGACCTTTATGCAGTGGTGGGAGGATCCAGGGTCGGGCTGTTTGACTCCAGTCCAAGCCCTTTTGCTGGACCTGGGGCACTGACTGTCCACACACTGGCAATCCTGCTATGTCACGTCTCAAGGTGCCAGGTTAGACCGGTCCTTCCTGGAAACCACTGACTCGCTGGGCCCTTGGACCCTTCCCCAGCAGGAAGGGCTCAGAGGACCCCAGCGTAATTGCAGTGGGAGGAAGGAAATGGGAGTCAGCAGTGTTTGCCTCTCCTGAGCCTAGCTTAAACCTGAGGCAGGACCAGCCTTTGATCCTGCAGAACAGGCCAGGTTCTGCCAACAACATCAACCCCAGAAGGGCTGCAGGGGCTCCACCATCCACTTCTGCATCCATCCAATGTGTTTCTGCCCACAGCTCCTGACCACCACTACTGACCGGCTTCCACAGCCTCTGAAAACTGAGGGCTGCCTCTGGGGAGAGCCTTTGGGTATTTCCGAGGCTCTACCATTACAACTCTGTGGCCTTGGCCAAGTTACTAATCTTCTCTGTAAAATTGGGATGGTGTGAAGCTTCCTGCCCCGGAGGTGGGAGGATTAAGTGAATTTATATATGCCTAGCATGTCACAGGTTCCTAAACACGAGTTGTCATTTGTGTGGCTACCACTTATCCATCCCTCTTACAATTATGGGTTTACTTTCTGCCTTTCCCAGTAGTTTCTCATTCCATTCTGTACCATCCACTTCTCTGACCCTGAGCCTGGCCGTTAGGATATATGGTTGAATGGATGGATGGATGGATGGATGGATGGATGGACTCCTCGTTAGGAAGACTAAATGCAATACTGTGGCAGCTCCAAGAACAGAATGACTGTTAATGTGGGAAGCGATGTGGGCGGGCCATCAGCAGCTCAAGCGTGGGCGGACCCAGGGGTGCACAAGAGGCCCACATCTGGGGGTCAGGCCCAGCAGGAGAGCCCAGGTGCTGCTGTAGAAACGTCTCCAGGTGCTTTGGAAGCCAGTGGAGCCACCCTGGCAGGTGAGTCTTCACTTCTGACCTCTGTGTGCACAGGTTTAGGGCTTCGGGTCTCCTTAGAGAGTGGAGAACCAGGTGCACCCAGCTTCCGGCTCCTCTGAGAGCTGTCGTCCTGTGGCGGCCACAGCCACTCCACAGAGAAAGCCCCCTTTATTCTCTGTCACTATGAACTCTCACATTTACATTTTGCCAAACTGAAAATAATAATAACATAAACATGCCTCAGTAGTCCTGCCTCTCTGTGAAGGAAGAGGAGGAAAAAGCTCAGTCCAGTCCAGGAAACAAAGTCCCCTCTGTTTGCAGTCATGGGCTTGTGTTGAAGTCCCGGGGCCCCGCGGCGGCCACAGACTGAGCAGGGGACCCACAAGCTGGGTGGATTGGAGGGTCTGCCCCCCCCCCGCTTGCCACTGTGGGAGAGGGGCAGCGCCCAGCCCCATGGGCCCTGCGAGGAGCCGAGCGACCAGCTCCTCCTCCCTGTGGGAACCTGGGGCCCTGTGTGTGAAGGGTCAGTGCTTTCCAGCCCCTGCCCCGGGCACCCTGGACAAGGGCACATCATGTCCCCAAAGCACAGAGTGTGCCCCAGAGTCCCCACCCTTCAAACAGCCTCCCTTTTCACTGTGCTGCTCAGGAAGCAGAAAAGGTTAAAATTTCCATCCTGGTCTCAAGGAGATCCCAGCTGTGACTCAGGCGTGACAGGGTCTTTTCTTTCCTTCTCGCTGGAGCCTCCAGGCAGAGGCTGAGCACATGGGAGAGGCTTGGAGGAGCTGCTGGGAAGGCCATTCTTGCCACCCCCACCCCAACGTGGCCTTGGGGACAGGCTGCCCTGGGCCCAGGGACTGGGAGAGGCCTCCTGGCCTCTTTTTGGGTGGAGAGAGGCTCCATCTCGGGCACAGTTTGGAGAGGCAGGTCAGCCTCCCTGACCCAGCGAACCTCCTGTGGAGCCCCAAAAGGTCACAGCCCAGCCTGTCCTCAATCTCTTATCTCATGGCCCTGCACTCTTCCTTCTTTTTCCTTCCTTCCTTTATCCCTCCCCCCTTCTTCTCTTTTCTTCTTCTTTTTTTTTTTTTTTTTTGTGGTACTGGGGATTGGACCCAGGGGCATTCTACCTCTGAGCTATACTTTTAGCCCTTTTTATTTTTTATTTTGAGACAGGGCCTTGCTGTGTTGCTGAGAGTCTCACTAAATTGCTGAGGCTCTCCTCAAACCTGCAATCCTCCTGTCTCAGCCTCCCAAGTACTGGGATTATAGGTGTGTGCCACCACACCTGGCTCTGCTCGGTGCTTTCTTAAATGGCAATTTACTTTTAAAGATTCTTTGTGCTATAGCTGGGGATTTGCAGGGCTTAACCCTCAGCAGGCTCTGTGGCCTCCTTACTGATGGAACCTCCAGGAGCCCAGGTACCACAGCATTTCCATAGCACCTCAGGCCAGCCTGCCTTTCTCCTGACCATCAGTGACCTGGGGACCTTCCTTGGACCAGTGTCTGTGGGTTCATGGAAGACATTGTGAGTTTTGATTGGAGAGCAGAGCAAATGCATGATCAACTGAAGTCATCTGTGGAGTGAGAGGATGAAAGACCCTCAGCTCCAGGAACTTCTAAATGTTCAACCCATGTAAGTCATTCCACAGATATTACAGCTTTTGCTGGTGGGGTTTGCCTCTCTTAGGAATGCAAAAAAAAAAAAAATGGAAGGAAAAGGCCTATAAAACTGAGACCTGAGTTCTCAGCGAGAGTCCACGGGAAAAGTGTCATGATATGTAGACTTATTCTTGTCTATGATCTCAGACAGTCTCTTATTATTATAACTGTAAAAATAAAAACTGAAAAACACAATTTTTTGTGGTACTGGGGATTGAACCCAGGAGCATTCTATCTCTGAGCTACACTCCAGCCTGAATTTATTTTTTATTTTGAAACAGGGTCTCACTAGGTTGGTGAGAGTCTTACTACTTGCTGAGGTTGTCCTTGAACCTGTGATCCTCTGTCTCAGGCTCCCAAGTACTGGGATTACAGGTGTGCACCACTGTGCTAGGCTCACAATTTTTTTTTAAACATAAAGCCCTGTTACTTAATACATCCCAATTATTTGCTTTAAAGGCTTAGTGTGTGTGTGTGTGTGTGTGTGTGTGTGTGTGTGTGTGTGTATGTGTATATGTGTGTATGTGTGTGTGCTACTAGGGATTGAACCCAGGAATATTCTACCTCCAAGCTACACCCCCAGCCCTTTTTTTATTTTATTTATTTATTTATTTTTTGTGGTACTGGGGATTGAACCCAAGGGCATTTTACCTCTGAGCTACACCCCCAGCCCTATTTTTTATTCTTTATTTTGAAACAGGGTCTCACTAAGTTGCGGAGGGCCTCATTAAGTAGCTGACGCTGGCCATGAACCTGGATGCTCCGGTCTCAGCCTCCCAAGTACTGGGATTACAAGCATGCAAGAGTCTCTCTAGGTTGCCGAGAGTCTCGCTAAGTTCCTAAGGGTATCCTCAAACCCGCAATCCTCCTGTCTCAGCATCCCAAGTACTGGGATTACAGGTGTGCACCACCACGCTTGGCTTAAAGGTTTTGTTTTAATTTTACTCAGCTGCTTATGGTTTAAGTTTAATACATATATTTGAAGTCTTAATAATGGTTGGATTATAAAACTGCCGGCAAACTTTATCAAAACCCTTAAGACAGACAAAGAGAACTTCCCACTCATTCCCTCATTTCTAATTTATCTCACAAAGTTAAGGAAACATCTCTTTTGGAAGGGATTGAAGGCAAATTAGAGGAATAAATAAAGATACAAATAAACAAATGAAGTACTTACATTGTGTAGATCAGTGGTTCTGTATCCAGGGGTGGCTTTGCTTCCCAGGGGACATTTGGCAATGTCGCAGACATTCTTGCTTGTCACAGCATGGGGGAGAAAGGCTGCCAAGAGCATGAGGGGGATTCTACAGCACTTAGAACTGTCCCCCACAAGCCGGGTGTGGTGGCGCACGCCTGTAAATCCAGTACTTGGGAGGCTGAGACAGGAGGATCTCAGGTTCAAGGCCACCCTCAGCAACTTAGTGACACCCTGTTTCAAAAGAAAAAATAAAATAGGACTGGGGGTGTGGCTCAGAAGTAGAATGCCCCTGGGTTCAATCCCTAGTGCAAAAAAAAGAAAAAAAAAAGGCTCTCCACAACAAAGAACTATCTGGTTTAAAATTCAATGGTGCTGAGGTTGAGAATAGTAACTATGAGAGATACCAAGGGGCAGAAAGCACAATGATTGATTTTCAGTAATTCTGCATAATGGAAACAGCCTTCAGTCCTTCACATCTTCACCCTTTTCTGGCCTGTGTTTCAGATTGATGGGAAAGCCAGGGGCCCCATGCTGCTTCTGGAAGGGGCACAGTGGGTATCGGGGAAGTGGGCTGCACCACACATGTGGTGCTGAGGCGACAGGCGTGTGACCCTGGAACCCGTCTGTGTCACTGGAACCTGTGCTGTTCTCAGGGTGACAGTGATGGCTCGACTCTTTCTACCTTCAGGTCCATAGCTCTGAGGCGACCCAAGGACCAGGGCCATGAGACGCAGCTCTGGTGGGGAAAGCGGCAGGTGCGGGGCGGGCTCGGTGCGCAGAGTAGCGCTGTGGCTGCTTCTGAGTCCGGCAGCGCTGGGCAGCGCTGGGCAGCGTCTGTCTGTGACTCTCCGTTGGCTTCTGGCCCCACCACGTTCCGCGCGGGCCAGCCCGCTTCTCTCATCTCCGCCGCATTCCACGAAGGGGCCTCACCTCGGGAGGCATTCCTGGGCAGGGCTCAACTCAGACTACATTTCTCAAAAACCATGAACTATGACAGTGCGGTCGAAAGGGGAATCCTTGCTTCTAGAGCGACATGCTGAAATATTTACAGATGAAACGATATGACGTCTGGGATTTGCTTCAGAATAACCTGGAGGGCGGGTGTAAGGGAGAGAGGTGAGGTGTTAGGAACACGATTCGCATGAACCCTGGGTCTGTGGGAGATTATTCTACATATCGCTCTGCTTCCGTACACATTTGACATTTTCTATAAAAACATCTAGAAACCATGCTTGCTTCTCAAAGGTCAAGGCCCGGGGTGGGTGCCAAGTTGAGTGAAGAGGCCTTCCAGTTCTCTTTTGGGGAATGTCACTTGATTTCATCTCTGAGCACAGGCCTGGGTTTGGAATGAGAGATTTTTTTTCTTTTTTTTTTCAATGCTGGGGATGGATGGAACCCGGGGCCTCACATGTGCTAGGTAAGCGCTCTACCATGGAGCCACGACCCCCACCTTTCTACCTTCAGGTCCATAGCTCCAAGGGGACCCAAGGACCAGGGCCATGAGACGCGGCTCTGGTGGGGAAAGCGACAGGCGCGGGGCGGGCTCGGTGCGCAGAGTAGCGCTGTGGCTGCTTCTGAGTCCAGGCAGTGCTGGGCAAGAGTGTTTAGTATCATCCTGTTCATCTGGAAGGTTGGGTTTCCTGTGGAGAGATGGGTTGGGAGGCATCAGTCCTGGGCCAGTGAAGTGGGGGGCATGGGGGCAGACAGGTCTGTCAGATGTGCCTGTGAGGATGAGGGGAGGGCCCGCCTGAGAGCTGCCCGAAGCCGGAGGCTGTGGAGGGACATCCCTCATGGTGCACACACATCTTCAGTTCACCTCGGAATTTTATGTGCCACATAATGTGTAAATGCAGAGGACATGGGGGATCAGACAAATCTAAAATTGTAAGACTGAACCGGGTGTGGTGATGCACACCTGTAATCGCAGTATTTGGGAGGCTGAAACAGGAAGACTGCAGGTTCGAGGACAGCCTCAGGAATTTAGCAAGACTCAGCAGCCTAGCGAGACCCTGTTTCAAAATAAAAAATAAAATAGGTCTGGGGGTGTAGCTTGGAGGTAGAATGTCCCTGGGTTCCATCCCTCTGGAACCTACCTCTCAGAGCTTTAAAGCACTAGGGGCCTTCTGACGCAGACAGGAGCCACCATCTGTCCGTCCTGCCCATTCCTGTGCCCCCGGGTCACGCTCACTCTCTGGGCCCAGGACCCACCTCCAGCTTCGGGTCAGCGCAACCTGCAGGCTCCTGACAGTGGGCAGCGGGCTCAGCCTCCTCAGCTCCCTCCTCAGCCTCCCACTCCGGCAGTAAGTGCTGGCAGTTCTGGGGTCTGCCGCATCTACAAGCTATGGCCGCAGCTCCCTCTTCCTTCTGTGCAGACTCCAAATTGGGTCCCTGTAGTGGTTTAAAGATGGACACGATTCTTTGAGGTGCCACCAAGGAGTGGAGTTTATCCTCTCTACTGGAACTGGCCCGCAACTGCTTAACCAAGAGAAGGTGGGGAGGCGATGCCAGCCAGTTCCCAATGGAGTCCGGAGAAGGCGTGTGCTTTGGCACATTATGGGACCCTGAGCCTCCATGTGAAAAGCTGGGCACCCCTGCCAGCCAGGCCCCATGGTGACACTATGTAGAGAGGCCACACAGGAAGCTGAGGCTTTAAGAGGGCATGGAGAGGCCAGCTGTCCTCAGAAGAACCCCAAGTCTGTCTGCAACCCCATGAAAAACCCCAAGTGAGACCAGCCAAGAACAGTGAGCTGAGCCCCAGCAACCCACAGAGCATGGGAGGTCATGAACACTTGCTGGTTTGAGACATTAAGTCTGGTGGTTTGTTAGGCAGCAATAGATCACTGAAAAAGTCTCCTCTGTTATTTCTAGAAGACTTTCTGCAGCTGCTCTCTAAGAGACAGGGCCCTGCAATAAAAAATTCCCCCCTATTTTTGGGGGGGTACTGGGGAATTGAACCCAGGTGGGGGGCATTCTACCTCCAAGCTATACCTCTCGTCCTTTTTATTTTTTTATTTTGGAACAGGGTCTTACTAAGTTGCTGAGGGTCTCGCTAAATTGCTGAGGCTGGCCTCAAACTTGTGATCCTCCTGTCTTAGCCTTGCAAGTACTGGAATTACAGGTATGTGCTACCATGCCTGACTATATCTCCCCATTTCTATTCTCTCATCAGGGTCCCCTGAAAGGCCTCTCCACAAAAGGGGAAAGGACCATGGCCATATCTTAAAGATGCCCAGAACTGCCACCCTTGTTCCTTCCCCCCACTGTCACTGACTTGGACAGGAAAGAGGATAATCACAACCTCTTACACACCTCTGTGAAGCAGAATCAGGGATCTCTCTCTGGGACCAGTCCTGGGTCTTCCTGCCACCACCTCACTGTGCTTTTGAAAGTCATTCACCAAGCCAGACCCTGAAGCCACCAGGCCTGCCCCACGTGCCAGGGCCTCCTTCGTGAGCTCAGGCCTCTCCTGGGCTGGTCCTGTCACCCTTCTCCCTCTGCACTCACAGGGGGAGGTCTTGACTGGGTGGGAATGAGCAGGACTCAGCCTTGCCCGCGTCCGTCAGAGCTTGAGGCCGTAGGGCAGGTGAGGGGAACCAGGATGGAGAAAGTGCAGTGGAGCACCAACGTGTGTCTGCATCCACTCACACCCCTACCCAACCCATCAACAAACCCGTGGGGAAACTGAGGCTCAGAGAGCTTGAACAGCTGCCCGTGGGCCTGCAGTTAGTTATGGCAGAGTCATGGTTTAGACACAGGCAGGCCCGACAGTAATGCCGTGCCTGCCCCATGGTCCTGTGCTGCAGTCCCCCCAGCCTCCCTTGGGCAGCTGGGCGGGGAGGTGGGGTCCCAGGAGCAGTTGTGCTCCTCAATCAGACTCCTTGGGGAGTCTCTTTCCTTAGATACAAAAAGCCTGTGCTTTGGTGTGCCAGCCAGGACCCATGTCAGCAGTTTTCAAGGAGCAAATGCTTCTCAATTCATCTTACCTTGACCAAGTTATTCGGGTTCTATCTATAAAAGTGTCTAGGGAGTGGAATGAGCAAGGAGGAGTCACAGCCTCCAGGACTGGAGGGGGCTTCTCCGCAAGGGGTGGTTGTCTGTCTGGTGGACGCGGACTGGCTGACTGCTGGGCATTAACCAGGGGAGCAGGACCCTGCGTCTCAGCCTCCTGGGTTTGGAATTGAAATTGAACCCACTCTGGAGTCCATCCACCTTGCAGAGGGTGGGGAGTCTCCATTTGCTCTCTCTCCTTTGCTTCCTGATCAGCACCCCAGCCTGCCCCAATGCCCAGGCCGGGAAAGGATCACCCCAAACATCCCGGTCTCAGCCTTGCGCTTCTGCTATTCTGCCACATTCCACGCACTGGTGGGGTCTGCTGGGAGATGTAGAGCTTAGCCAGATTGCATTAAAAAAAATCTTTAAAATATGCTTCGCCTACTTACCGGCTCTTGCCACCGGAATGTATTTCCATAGAGGAAGTTTACTCTTGTATCTCCACAGCCCAGGATGGTGCCCGAAACCTAGCAGGTGCTCAGCAAATATCTGTTGGATAGGTGAATAGATTTATGAGACAAAGCAGTAGCAAAGATTCATGGGAAGTTCTCTCAGAAGGTCATGTCAGCTGGGCCTTGAAGAACTGAGGGTGAGAAGATGGGGGATGGAGTGGGAGGGCTTTTCCTGCAAAAGGGACAGCAGGTGTGGAATCAGTCAGGAGCTATGGCTTAACTAGAGTGCGCGGTATTGAGTGCCCTGCTAACTAACTGACCATTAGGGCTGCCATGAGATGGCACTGCACAGACAGATGGTGAGGTTTATTGCAATTATCAGGTTGCTTTCTACGTGTGTGTGTGTGTGTGTGTGTATGTGTGTGTGTGTGTGTGTGTGTGTGTGTGTGTGTGTGTGTGTGTGTAGTACTAGGGGATTCTACCTCTGAGCTCACTTTTTGTTTTGAAACAGAGTCTCACTAAGTTGCTGAGGGTCTCACTAAGTTGCCAAGGCTGGCCTGAACCTGTGATCCTTTTGTCTCAGCCTCCCAAGTACTTGGGATTACAGGTGTGCACCACCACATCCAGCTACTCTCTACTCTTGATAACCACAGACCCAGGAGCCTGTGGGTTTAGTTTCTTAGAATGATTTATAAACCACCAAGTCCTCCTAGCTAGGGCTGGCTGGCAGCGAGGGTGGACGGAAGTAGTGTGGTTTGAGAGGAATGGGCTTTCTGCCTCTCCCAAGCCGGCTCTCGCCTGAGTTGGCTGTGGTGTTGTGAATCTCACTCAGACTGTGAACATGTCTGGGTTCAGTCCTCGGTTACCTGGAGAGGTGACATATTAGCAGCGAACACATCACCACCAGGCAGGGAACGGACACCGAGGAAGCACAGCTTGGAAAAAGCAAGTCTTATGGGGGACAGTCGTGAGAGGGAGGGTTGGATGGGTGAGGAAGTGAATGTGGGCCCAGTCTGGGGGCTGGCAGGAAGGCTACTGGGGTGCAGGCTGAGTCTTTTGAGGATCATGTTGCTATGTGCTCGTGAACATGGTCAGGCAGCAACTGCACGTTCTCTGCCACTTCCTTCCTCTTTATCTGATGATAAAAATGTTCCTGAGTATCTGCAAGTGCTTGGTGATGTTTGGTACTTTACCACATTATTGTATTAATTATCTCCAAAAACTATGGAAAGATAAGAAATTCATTTTACAGCTGAGGAAATGGCAACATACAAAAGTTTCTTGGGGGTGGGGGAACATCTGTGAAAATGATGGAATATGTGATAGTTAATCTAGGTTGTCAACTTGACCTGATCATGACACACCCAAGATTATGTGATTTTGGGTGTGTAACAGCAGATTAAAGAGAAAGCCCTGCCCTGAATGTAGGCAGCAGGATTCTGATAGGTGCGGACTTAGATAAAGCGGGAGAAGCCGCATAGAGTGCGCGCAACTCTTTCCGAGGAAAACGCATCTGCTCTCGCCTGAGATCATTGGCCGCCGGCTTCGCCTTTCTCCGAAGAGCTTCTTGATCTTCTCGGCCTCCAGCTCTTGGAGCTGAAACTCCACCATCGTTTCTCCGAAGAGCTTCCTGATCTTCACGTCTTGGACTGGGACTGAATTAGTGGTTGCTCCGATCCTAAGACTCCAGCTCTTAGACCGTTCGACCAGCTACTGGTTCCTCTGACTCTCCACTTGCAGTCAGAACCTGGGGCTACATTGCTTCAAACTGTAAGCCCATCTGATAAATTCCTTTTTTCAAATATACTCATTCTGTGTATTCTGTTAATCTAGAGAACCCTGTCCAATACAATATATATATTTTTCCCCCCAGAAATGAAAAACGGAGCCTAAAATTCAAGGGACCCAGGACAGTCAAAATAACCCTGCAAATCACTAACAAAGTTGGAAAGTTGGAAGACTCATACTTTCCTATTTCAAAATTCTCTCTAAAACCATAATAATCAGGACTGTGTTAGTAAGTTGTGTTAGCTTTTCATTGCTGTGATCAAAATACCTGAGAAGAGCAATTTCGAGGACAGATTTATTGTGGCTTGCAGTTTCAGAGGATTCAGTCCATGTTCTGCTGACTCTACTACTGCTCTGGGCCTTAGGTGAGGCAGAACATCATGGAGGAAGGGGATGGCAGAGGAAAGCTGCTCACCTCATGGTAGCCAGGAAACGAG
The DNA here is from genome assembly GCA_004027185.1 of Glis glis. NCBI lineage: Eukaryota > Metazoa > Chordata > Mammalia > Rodentia > Gliridae > Glis > Glis glis. The sequence continues at coordinate 14,024 of PVJS01028977.1, forward strand.
AGCGAGAGCGAGAGCAAGAGAGAGAGAGAGAGAGAGAGAGAGAGAGAGAGAGAGAGAGAGGAAGAAGGAGGAGGAGGAGGAGGAGGAGGAGAAAGGAGAGGAGAGGAGACAAGAGAGAGAAGAAGAAGAAGAAGGAGGAGGAGGAGGAGGAAGGAGAGGGGAGGAGAGGAGAGAGAGAGAGAGAGAGAGAGAGAGAGAGAGAGAGAGAGAGGAAGGGACCAGAGAGAAGATATACCTTTCCAGGGCATGCCCTCAGTGACCTACTTCCTTCAACTACGTCCCATCTCTTAGCAGTCAATAGCTGTCAGTGGATTGATCCATTTGATAGCCATCAACTATCTATTCATATTCATCAAATGGATTAACCCACTGATGAGGTCAGATCCTCGTGATCCAGTCGTGGAAAAGCCCCGCCTCTGAGCCTTGCTGCATTAGGACCACACTTTCAACACATGAGCTTTTGTGGGGAGAGTCCAGATCCAAACCATGACAGTAGCATAAGAATAGACACATAGATCACTGGGATCAAATTAAGAGTCCAGAAGTAAACCTACTCATGTATGGGCAATTAATATTTGAAAAGAAGTTGGGTGTGGTGGCTCATGCCTGTAATCCCTATACTTTGGAGGCTGAGACAGGAGGATCGCAGTTTCTAAGCAAGCCTCTGCAACTTAGTGAGGTCCTCAGCAATTTAGTGAGACCCTGTTTCAAAATAAAAAAATAAAATAGGGCTGGGGGTGTAGCTCAGAATTAGAAATCCCCTGGGTTCAATTCCCAGTATCATGAGAAACCAAACAAAAAGGTGCCAAGACAATTGAATTGGGAAGAGTTGAAAAGAAAGACAACAAGTGGTGCTGGGAAAACTACGTATTAATGAAGTTAGACCCATACCTCACACCATATGCAAAATTGAGCTCAAAATGGATCAGACATAGATCTAAGAGCTAAAACTATAAAAGTTTCAGAAGAAAACATTAATATAAATCTTTATGGCCTTGGACTAGACAATGGTTTCTTAGATCTGACTCTAAAAGCAAAGAAAAGATAGATAAATTAGACTTCATCAAAGTTAAAAACTTTTATTCTTCAAAGGTCACTGTCAAGAAAGTGAAAATACAACCTACAGAATGGGGAAAGTATTTGCAAATAATATGTATAGTAATGGTCTAGCACTGAGAATTCATAAAGAATTCTTATAAGTGAACAATAAATAGATGAATAACAAATTAAAAATGGGAAAAGATTTGAATAAACATTTTTCCAAAGAAGATATACAAATGACCAATAAGCACATGAATAGACATTCAATATCATTAGTCACTAGGGAAATGCAAAGTAAAATCACTACAAGATATCACTTCACATGCACTGGGATGATTATAATAAAAAGACAGAAAATAAGTCCTGGTGAGGACGTGGAGAAATTGGAACCTTCATATTGCTGATAGGAATATAAAGTAGTACAGCTGCTTTGGAAGACAATTTAGATGGTCCCTCAAAAAATTAAATGCAGAGTTATCATATGACCCATCAATCCCATTCCTAGTTATATGCCTAAGAGAATGGAAAACATATGTCCACACAAAACTTGTACACAGATATTCATAGCACATTAGGCATGTTGGCCAAAAGGTCCATCAACTGTTGAATGGATAAACAAAATGTGATATATTCATATAATTGAATATTATTTGCTCATAAAAATAAATAAATACAATATATATAGTATACATATATAGTATATATATATTTGGTACTGGGGATGGAACCCCGAGGCATTCTACCTCCAAGTTATACCTCCAACCTGATTTTATTTCTTATTTGGAAACAGGGTCTCACTAAGTTGCAGAGGGCCTCGCTAAGTTGCCAAGGCTGGCTTTGATCCTCCCATCTCAGCCTCCCAAGTACTGGGATTACAAGTGTGCGCCACCAAGCCTGGCTGAATAAATACAATATGAATGAACTGTGAAAGCATTATGATAAGTGAAGAAAGCAAAACAAACCCTATATTGTATGAATCCATTTATATGAAATGTTCAGAATGGGCAAATCTATGGAGACAGAAAGTAGATTAGTGGTGTCAGGGGCTGGGGAGAGAAGCAATGGAAAGTGACTACTAGGGAGCAGGGGGTTTCTTTTTGGGCTGATGAGAATGTTCTGGAATTAGATAGTGGTGATGTTGGCACAATTTTTTGAATGCATTCCAAACCATTAAACTGTACATTTTAAAAGAATGGAGTTTATATATGTATTTTTAATAAAATATTGAAAAAAGAAATTTCCCTAGGATGGAAAACTGGTTAATACAGGAGCCATGATTTGAATGCAATGCCCATGCACGTGACATCTGTTGTCAAGGCTCCTGTGCCTTGCTAGGCAGCATGGGTCCCTTGGAACTGTCTCAGGTACCCATAGAAAAATGGTTTCTGTTGGGTGTTATTGCATCCTCAAGACAGAGCTTCCTGGATGCCCGCTTGTCACCAGGGCTGACCTGGACACAAGTTCAAGTTCAATGTCACACAACCATCCTTGTCCCTGCCACTACTAAAATTTTGTTATAGGGTCAAGCTTGTGTATCTGATTCTCTTGGGTAAATCCTTTCCAGGTGATTCCTCATCTCTCATGTGGATGGATTTGGGGTGGCCTATGCCGCCATTCTAGCAGACATGCAGCATTCCTGCTTGAGCTAAAACTGAGACTCCACCTCTGCTACCCTGTTATTATTGTGGGTATTAAAAAGAGTCCTGGGAATCTCTTCCCCCTGCAGTATTTGAAATAGGGTAGACTTTCTCCTCTTCCCATCCACCAGCCCAGCCATGCATTCATCCATCCATCCACCCACCCATCCATCCATCCATCCTTGCATCCATTCCTTTTCCCAAATCTATATTGTACCAGGCTCTTTGTAGAGTGTCTTACTGAAGCCTACTTTTGCCTGAGTTTGGGAATATGAGCCAAGTAATTTTTTCTAAATCTTCTAGGGATTTATGAATCTGGAGGTCTTACTGGCTTGTGCGTAGGGAAGAAACATTTGGCAGCCATGACGACCAGCCAGGAATCCCAGGCAGCCTCACAAAAGCTGAGCTGATGCCGATCCTCCCTCCTAATTTCTCCTTTTTTTTTTTTTTGCCACAGTGAAAGCTCCTCCCAAGGGCTCCCCGTGCGTGGCACAGACCTTTCATCACCAGTCCAACTTGTAATCTTGGGCAAAGAAGGTTCTCAGCTCATTTTCAAGGAGGAAAAAATGCAAGGGAAACAAAACGGCCACATCATGAAGTCGCTCCACGTAACGAGGCTTGCTCTGTGGATCTATCATTACCCTGGGCTCTGTGCGGGCCTCCCTCCTCATCCCTGGCCAGTTAGGGCCAGGGTCAGCAGCTGGGCAGCCTGGAAGGTCACCCTGGAGGCTCTGAGAAGAGGGCTGCTTAGGAATTCTTGGCTGGGCAGTGGCAGCCACAGAGGGGAGAGCAGACCCATCAGGCCTGGCAGCTCTGCTCCCCCGGGAGCATCCCAAATTCAGGCTTCTGCTCAAACTCCTTTTTACCTCTGCCTTCCTCTGCAATTCCCTGAATCCCTGTGGTTTATTTGGATCTTGCCCATCTTTCAGAACCAGCACAAGTTCTGCCTCCCTGGACCACAGCGCTTTCCATCCCTCAGCTATTCCTTCAACCAAGATTTATTCACCATGTTTTCAGGGTCAGGCCAAAGACAAACAAGACTTGACCCCTGCCTCTGTTCTCCCAACACAGGGAAAACAGATCCGGAGGCAATTAGGAGACAGTGTGCTGAGCACCCTTAACTATCCTGCTGCCCCAGGAAGCTGTCAGACAGACGGTGCTGGGAGTTATTCCTTCACGCCCTCCTGCTGACTTGGCCTGTTTCCCAGCTGATAGCAAAGGGAAGGGTCTTGCTATGGCTTGAATGTTTCCTTCAAAACTCACTGCAATAGTATTAAGAATTGGGACTTTTTTTTGGCACTGGGGATTGAACCCAGGGGCATTCTACCTCCAAGCTACACCCCCAGCCCTATTTTTTTTATTCCTTATTTTGAAACAGGGTCTCGCTAAGTTGCAGAGGGCCTCACTAAGTAGCTGAGGCTGGCTGCGAGCCCAGATCCTCCTGTCTCAGTCTCCCAAGTACTGGGATTACAAGTGTGCACCACCACGCCCGGCAAGAATTGGGACCTTTAGAGGTGATTAGCAAGAGGGCTCTGCCCGCATGAGTGGATTAGTGGATTATCATGGAAGTGGGTCCGTCAGTTATTGCAGGAGGGGGTTCCTGATAAAAGGGTGATTTCAGCCCCTTCCTTTCATGCTCTTGCCCTTCTGCCTTTTGCCATGTGAGGATGCGACAAGAAGCCCACAACATGCCCGCGCCTTGGTCTTGGACTTCCAGCCTCCAAACTGCGAGCAAACACACTTGTTTTTTTTTTTTTTTCTTTCTTTCTTTTGGTACTGGGGATTGAATCCAGGGGCATTCCACCTCTGAGCTACATCACTGGCTTTTTTTATTTTGAAATAGGGTCTTTCTAAGTTGCTGAGGGTTTCGCTAAGCTACTGAGGTTGGCCTCAAACCTGTGATCCTCCTGATACAACCTCCCAAATACTGAGATTCCAGGCGAGCACCACCATGCCAGGAACATTTCTGTTCTTTATAAGTTACCCAGTCTGTGGTATTCTGTTACAGCAACACAGGACGGACTAAGGCAACAGTCTCCTTCATGAGGGCCCCACTCTCATGACCTAGTCACCCCCAGTGGAGCCACTTCCCAGGACCAGTGCAGTAGGAGTTGAGATTCAACATGGGACCTTTGGTGGGACATTTTCAGTGTGACACCTGGGAACTCAGGCTCACGGAGGCTCTGCTGTGTGAGCGCTGCATCATCTAAAACACATGGTGTTCAGTCACCCCAAACCTGAGGAGGAGAAGCTGGAGGCTTGCATGCTGGCTCTCAAATGCCTCAGCTCATCACTGGCCAGATCCAGTGCCATGACCCCACCAATGGCAAGGGGAGGGGAGTGTGGGGACACTCGGTGAGCAGTGCACGAGCGTCACACTTCCCGAGCTAGCTCAGGTGAGGAGGTGCTGGGAGAGCATCGGGTGGGGACATTGAGCTCCCCTGTGACTAGACATTGGAAGCCCGGAACCATGCCATGTGCTTGGGTTTTCTGGGTGCCCTACTTGCTTCTCTCTCCTCCGGTTATCAAGTTGGCTTTTGCTTTTTATCTTTTAGGGTAAACAGGTTTTCTTTTAAAATAAAATGGGAATAACAAGTACCTGTCTCATGGAATTGCAAAAATTTAATGAGTTTATATAAAGTGCGTGGGAAGTACCTGGCACATGAGAAGTTCTGGATATGAATTAGCTACTATTATTTTGTATGATAATAATATGAGTTTTTATTATGGTCCCTGCATATGCCAGAATATGGCACCACAGGCTTAGGCTTCTAAGACTCCCCAGTCACCCCCAGAAGGGACCGGCTAATGGGACCAATTCTTTGGGGAGACACCTGAATTACAGCTAAGTCACAGGTTCTCCCTGGGTTTGAGGAAGGGGTACAGGCTGAGAAGATATCCCAGGAGGACTCTCTTCTAGTCTTTATATTTAAGGCAATTCCAATGCTAACAGCCTCCAGAGGGGAGCCTGTGTTTACAGGGCTAACTACTTGGAGTCACTGCTAAGGAAGGCCATTTCACCTCCCCAGGGACAGGCGGTGGGAGCTGAGAAACAGAGTTCTGACCAGGAAACAAACCCACGACCACGACCATACCTGTAAAGAAGGCAGCATGCGCCCTGCGGTGTCTGGAGGGACACAGTCCTGGGGGTGGGTGACCTCATGATCTCCCCTGCACCTGCACCCCACCCCCTCCTGTGGCTTTTCCTTTATTTGGTCCCCTCTTTATTCACCCTGCTCTGGGCTCTGTACCAGCTCTGAAGCATTTGACCAGGATGTCCTGGTTCCCAAACAAATCAGTCAAAGAGAACCTCACCTCCTGGGGGGCCACTTCTCTGTGTCCTGAAACCAAAGCTCCTTGCTTTCGGGGCAATGAGGACCTTGTCATAAGCACGTGCCCCTCACAGAGGATCAGCTTTGTCCTTTCCAGAAGAGAAGCGGAAACTTGAGAAGCAGCACCTGGTGCAGAGCCCGGTTCCTGCTCTGTGCATGTGAGACACCAGGCTGCTGCGAGGTCACCGCAGCCCTCAGCCAGGCACATGTGGTCATTCTGTGTGTTGGTTGCTCCACTGTCCTGCACCAGCCCCCAGGAAGAAAAGCAAGACTTCCAGAAGGATGCGCCTTCAGACAGAAGCAGCACTAACAGCATGCTGGGTCAAGATAGGTGGGAAGCCACCCCAATAGACACATCTTAAATAAAACATAACAAACCCCAAAGGCCCTTGCATTGGATAGTGCTTTTTTGTGTGTGGTACTGGGGATTGAACCCAGGGGCTTCTACCTCCGAGCTACACTCCCAGCTCTCTTTTATTTTTTGTTTTGAAATAGGGTCTCACTAGGTTGCTGAGAGTCTTCTATGTAGTTGAGTCTGTTCTCGAACCTGCGATCCTCCTGTCTCAGCCTCCCAAGTACTGGGATTACAGGTGTGCACCACCGTGCCCGGCTGGATAGTGCTTTTGGTTTATGAGGTCCTTCCTTTCATTTATTTCAATCCTCACATGAACAAGACATGCGATTATTGTCCTCATCCTAGAGGGAGGAACCTGGTGCTCAGAGAAACCAGGAACCTTGCCCAGGTCTGAGTAGGGCAGGCCCAGGGCTCCACCCTTACCCTGCGGACTCAAAAACCTGTGCCACATAGAGTTGAGTTTAGAGTTTCTTGGGTGTTCATGTCAGGGATGGAACTGACTACAGAAACTAGGGAGAGCCTCCTCATCCCCAAAGTCCACTTCTCTCTCCCTTCTGTGCTCATCCCTTGGCGGGCCTGCCTCATGGAATATTTTCAGGGTGGCGGCCATGTGGCCTCTATTCACAGGCGACCTGGGTGGGACAGTCTAATTTAATGATGTACAAATGACGGGGCAAATAAGATTGTCATAGGACAGAGCCAAAGTAGTTTTAAAAGGGAAACTGATGTCATGGGTCTTTATTTATAAGCACTTTGGGGGTGGCAGTAATGAAAGGGAGGGAGGGAGCTGGCTGAGCAAGGATTAAAAACACAAAACTGGATCTCCTTAGAAGAGGAAAAAGACTATCTTAAAGAAAAAAAAGGAGTTTTTTTTTTTTTTAAAAAAGAGTCCGCATTCATTTTCAGAGGTGCTTCAGCTTTTTGTACTAAGGAAATAGCGCTTCTGGGTTTAAAAAAACTGTCACACGAGTACTTCTTAAAGGCTGGATTACAGACATTCAAAGGACTTCTGGCTGAGGAGGCTCCCTTGACATACTCTCCACCCTCCCGCTGGACAGGAGGAGCGTTCGGGTTTTGAGTTTGATGTACCTGTGCTCATCTCACTTCCGTCCTTACTAGGATGGAGCTTGGGAATCCCAAAGCTCTTTGCACAAGAACTCCCCAGGGCTTGTCGAGCAGTCCAGAGGTGTGTGGCCAGACCTTGCTTCTGCAAGGGAAGGGAAGTGGCTTCCAATATGGGTGTTGGTCCCTCGGGCTTAAGTTCTCTTTCTATAGCCCTTAGCATAGGCCAAGAGCTCTTCTCTGGACATACTAAATTAGAAGTAGACATAGAATCATCCAGGTGTGGTGGCATGCACCTGAAACCCCAGTACTTGGGAGGCTGAGTCAGGAGGATTGCAGGTTTAAGGCCAGCCTCAGCAACTTAGTGAGACCTTGTTTCAAAATAAAAAGGGCTGAGGGTATAGTTCAAAGATAAAATGCTCCTGAGTTCAATCCCCAGTACAAAAAGAAGAAAGAAAGAAAAGAAAAGAAAAGAAAAGAAAGAAAGAAAGAAAGAAAGAAAGAAAGAAAGAAAGAAAGAAAAGAAACTTAGAATCCAATTTGTTCATTTTATCAGAGGTCTGGCCCAGGAGCTGCGGGTCTGGTGTCCAGTGTTGAGGAGTCTCGCCCTTCTCTTGGAAGCCAGGAAATTACATCCTAACATGCACACTGCTGCTGCCTCAGTAACTCAGATGTCAAAAAGACAGAGCACTTCCTTGGAATGGATGGAGGGCAAAAACACAACTGGAAAGTTGCATTTGTGGGGGAGGGGACTGGGGATTGAGCTCATGTTTATTCTACCTCCAAGCTACACCCCCAGCCCTATTTTATTTATTATTATTATTTTTTTTTTTTGCGGTACCGGGGATTGAACCCAGGGGCGTTCTACCTCCGCTCTACACCCCCGGCCCTATTTTTTATACTTTATTTTGAAACCGGGTGTCACAAAGTTGCGGAGGGCCTCACTAAGTAGAGAGAGAGAGAGAGAGAGAGAGAAAGACAGGAACAGAGAGAGCTGAGGCTGGCCACGAACTCGGATCCTCCGGTCTCCACCTCCCAAAGTACTGGGATTACAAGCGTGTGCCACCACGCCCGGCTATTTATTATTTTTTTTTGAGACAGGGTCTCACTAAGTTGCTGAGGCTGGCCTTGAACCTGTGATCCTCCTGTCTTAGTCTCCCAAGTACTGGGATTACAGGTGTGTGCCACTACACCCTGCTAGAAAATTGCATATTTGTAAAAGCAAGACACAAAAAAAACCCAGCCACTGTCATCCAAAAGCCACCCAACACAGCAAGTGCTCTTGGGAGGACCAAGAGGTGGAACACGTAACCAGGATAAGAATATCACCCCTCGTGTGCCCACATTTCATGCCTTCATGCTGTGTCCCAGACCCAGATCCCTGCTTGGGAGATGCTCCAAGTGGTACCCCCTCACCCGCAGCCCCTTCTACCTCCTCACACAAGCACAGTCCCTCTGCCTGAGGACCCTCAATCCATCTCAGCTGGAGTGAGGAGGAAAGCATGTGAACGGGAGGATTCCAGCCGAGAGGAGCATGATGGACAGCCTTGCAGGGCCGCCGGTGTTATGAAGAGAAGCCCCTCTCGCCGAGCAGCACCACGCTGAAGACAAGACTTCAGATGTCAGGGGCAAGGAGCCAGGCCAGCTGTGTGGAGCTGTACTCCAGCCAAGCAGCTGAATCTCTCTTTCAGGCAGTTTTGTGGACCCGCTCCAGTCTTCCACCGCTGCCGCAGACTTTGCCCATTTCTTCCAGTCTCCACGAAAGGTCATAGAGAGAAAAAGAGAGTCTTTAGTTCTCGTACTACATATTTAATATCGAGTCTTTGTACTTGAGCCTGCAATAAATGTGCATGCATATTCCATCAGCTTTGAAAATGGTTGTACAAAAGCATCAGGACCCTAATGGAGACTTTTCAAATATAGACCCCTTCTTTGCCAACTGCAAGACAAACAACTTTATTATCCAAGACACGAATCCATTAGCTAACTCCTTGCCTTCTCTGGTACTCCTCATCATCTGCCCTTTTATTTTTTGTGCACAACTCCCTGGAATCTGAGCATCGGCTTGCTGCAGAGGTGTTGGATTCCTCATCAGGCTTTGTGGGAGCCGTCCCCAGGAGGAGCCATCGCTGGTCAACAGACTGCTTCCCCAGCTTTGCCCTGGGATTTCCAGGCCAAAGTGCTCCTAACTAGGCCAAGCACTTTCAGGGATGCATTTCAGATGGTCCATATAATTTTTAGAAGGAAATGTTTTCGTTGAGACTCGCTCTATTTCTGGAGTCCCCATGATGGAAGACCTAATTAGTGCCAGGAAATGGTAGGTCCCATTAAAGTAGCATCAATATTTATTAATAAAAATACATTGCACTTGAAAAGTCTAACTTTACTGTCTTATCTGAGCAAACATACTTATTTTTCCTCAAGTTTCCATCAGTAAGGCTTGGTGTATGGCCCTGATGTCATGAGACCAAGTACGCAAAGTGTCCCTGACAGGCATGTCGCTGCCTTCCATATTTTGGCCTGCATAAGGAGCAAACCTTTTCGGGGTGTTCAGAGAGAGCTCACTCCCTTCCATTTACAGACCGACTCCAGCTACCATGACTAATGCCTCAGCGTCGCGTTTCATTTTAGAAAATTCGTACATTCTGAATCTCCTCTGTGGTCACACCCACCATGTTTGAGTTTATTGACATACACGCTGTCCCTTCAGAGAAAGAACTCGCAGCTCCTAAGTACTTTCACTGAAGCCTGTGAGGAAAGGGGAGGCTCAAGGTATCCCTGGCACCTTCTGGGCGTGGAGGGAGGACCGTGTGGGGTGACTGATCTCCCTTACTGTTTGCACGTCCCCTTGATGAGATTTCTTATAACAGAACATGACGTTCTTGCCACCCTTGGCATCCAAACCACTTTAAAAAAAGTGCTATACTTTGCTCGGAGTGGCCAAATACCACAAGCACTACTCAATTTTAAGATTATGTAACCCTGGCATTCCAAAGCCAACGTGCACAGCTGTGCAAGAACAGACGCGACCTCCGTTTGAAGGGGAGAGCCCCAGACAGCACTTAGTCTCAGGAAGGAGCGTCAAATCATTCTCAACTGGAGATGTCTGCTTGGCAAGCATTTTTCCCCTCTGGAGGAGATTTTTGTTTACAAGATTTAATAACTAAGCGTGCACACACACACAATCGGGCATTATTCAGCTGTGCCACAAAGGTCAGCTCTGGGCACACAGTTTTCTAATTCCTGATCCTTTGTGATTCCCGCTGTGCAGGTCAGCAGATATGTAATTTTATTTGAATGCAGCAAAATGCAAACTATGAGACAGTAGGCAGAAATGTTGGGGGAAGTCCCTTTTGTCTAATTCTAATGATATTTATGTAGCTTTTAGTATTCATATTCAGCCAGTAACACTATTTGGTTGGGGCAGTTGCTATAGGTGTCAAAATACTCTGTGCAAACCGGGTGTGGTGGTGCACGCTTGTAATCCCAGTACTTGGGAGGCTGAGACAGGAGGATCGCAGGTTCAAGGCCAGCCTCAGCTACTTAGTGAGACCTTCTGCAACTTAATGAGACCTGTTTCAAAATAAAATAATAAAACAGGGTTGGGGGTAGAGCTCAGAGGTAGAATGCCCCTGGGTCCAATCCCTAGTAATACACACACACACACACACAAA
>PVJS01028978.1:0-25122 GCA_004027185.1 Glis glis
TAGGCTTTCTCTTTAAGCTCTTGATGGTTTTCTTTGATGAGCAGAAGCTTTGTAGTTTAATGCTATCCCACTTATTAATTCTTGTTTTAATTTCCTGTGCTTTGGAGGTCTTGTTGAGGAAGTTTCTACCTGTGCCTATATGATGGAGTGTTGGACCTATGGCTTCTTCTAACAATTTCACAGTCTCTGGTCTAACTTCTAAGTCTTTGATCCATCTCAAGTTGACTCTTGTGCAGGGTGAGAGGTAAGGATACAGCCCCATTTTTCTACAGGTAGATAACCAGTTTTCGCAGCACCATTTGTTGAAAAGACTGTCCTTTCTCCAATGTATGTGTTTGGCACCTTTGTCGATTTTTCAATGTTTTATAATCTTCCTTATAGAGGTCTTTTACCTCCTTGGTTAGGTTTATTCCTAAGTATTTTATTGTTTTGGGGGATATCGTGAGTGGAAATGTTTTCTAGATTTCTTTTTCAGTGGATTTATGGTTGGCATACAGAAAAGCTTCTGATTTTTTAAGGTTGATTTTGTATCCAGACACTTTGCTGAATTTGTCAATCAGTTCTATAAGCCTTTTGGTTGAGTTTGTTGGGTCTTCTAAGTGTAATATCATGTCATCTGCAAATAGAGATAGTTTCAGTTCCTTTTTTCCTATTTGCACTCCTTTGATTTCCTTCTCTTGCCTTATTGCTCTGGCTAGAGTCTCTAATACTATATTGAAAAGGAGGGTGATAGTGGACATCCTTGTCTTGTTCCTGTTTTTAAGGGGAACTCTCGTAGTTTTTCCCCATTCAGTATGATGTTGACTGTGGGCCTATTGTATATTGGCCTTTATGATGTTGAGGTATGTTCCTCCTATTCCGATTCTCTGCAGTGTTTTTATCATGAATGGGTGTTGGATTTTGTCAAATGCTTTTTCAGCATCTATTGAAATGAAGGATTACATGGATTGTTTTTCGTATGTTGAACCAGCCTTGCATCCCTGGGATGAACCCGACTTGGTCATGGTGTATAATTTTCTTGATGTGGTTTTGAATGCATGTTGCTAGTATTTTGTTTAGAAGTTTTGCATCTAAGTTCATCAATGATATAGGCCTGTAGTTTTCTTTTGTTGAGCTGTCTTTATTTGGTTTTGGTATTAATATGATGTTGACTTCATAGAATGTATTTGGGAGAGTACCATTTCTTTCTATTTTGTGCAATAGATTGAGGAGGATTAGTTCTTCTAGAAAAACAAAAAAAAAACAATAAAAAATGGGCAAGTGAACTAAATAGACACTTCACAAAAGAAGAAATACAAATGGCCATAAATGTATGAAAAATGTTCAACATCATTACAAATCAGAGAGATGCAAATCAAAACTACCCTGAGATTTCACCTAACCCCAATTAGAATGGAAATCATTTAAAACACAAACAATAACAAATGCTGGCAAGGATGTAGAGAAGTAGGAACTCTAATACACTGTTGGTGGAATTGCAAATTAGTGCAACCACTTTGGAAAACAGTGTGGAGGATCCTCAGAAGACTGGGAATGAACCTACCATATGACCCAGCAATACAACTTCTAGGTATCTATCCAAAAGAATGGAAGCCAAACTACCAGACTAATGTATGTGTATCTATGTTTATAGCTCCTCAATTCACAATTGCAAAACTATGGAACCAGCCAAGATGTCCATCAACAGATGAATGGATTACAAAACTATGGGATATGTAAAAAAAACTATGGGATAGTCACAAAAAGTGAAAAGTTGGATACTCTCCCTAATATGCAGAAGCTAGGGCGAATAGGGCATAGGAGGGATTCCAGACAAAGATGGAGAAAACCTTAGATGAGTAAAGAAGGCAACCTAACTGAGGGAAATGGGAGGGGGGGAAGAGGGAAAAACTCTAATACACAGGATGTACATACATAATCTTATCAAAGTCAACTACTATGCCGAGCATGAGAAGGAGGGAAGGGTGAGGGAATGGGGGTGAGAATTGGGGGAGGGCTAATTGACTGATGTGTGCATGTATACTTCTACCAACCTGAAACCCATCAAGATGTATGATCACAATGCACCAATAAATTAAAAAAAAGAAATGGGCAGTTGAACGAAATAAACATTTCATAAAAGAAGAAATACAAATGACCAAAAATACATGAAAAAATGTTCAACATCATTATCAATCAGGGAGATGCAAATCAAAACTACACTGAGATACCATCTAACTCCAATTAGAATGACAATCATCAAGAAGTCAAACAACAATACATACTGGGAAATAGGAACTCTTCTACACTGTTGGCGGGGTTGCAAATCAGTACAGCTGCTATGGAAATCAGAGTGGAGATTCCTCAGAAAATTGGGAATGGATCCACCATATGATCCAGCTATACCACTCCTGGGTATCTTTCCAAGGAACTGAAATCGGAATATTATAGTAATATGTGCATATCCATATTTATAGCAGCACAATTCACAATGGCCAAATTATGGAACCAACCTAGGTGTCCATCAATAAATGAATGGATTACAAAATTATGGGATATACACACAATGGAATTCTACTCATAAATAAAGAAGAACAAATAATGTCATTTGTAGGAAAATGGTTGTACTTGGAGAACATTATGTTAAGTGATATTAGCCAGTCACAGAAAATACAGGGTCATATGTTTTCTCTCTTATTCAGAACTAAGGAGTAATTGAGATACAAGAGAGACTTCAGATAAAGGAGGAGAAACTCTAGTGGAGTGAGAGATTTGGTCTAGAGGGTGCGGGGGAAGAGGGTGAATCAATGAAGGAATCACTTCCATTGACATTATGTACATATGTGAGAATACTAATGTCAGTTTCAATATTCTGCATGGGGAAGGGAAGGGTAGTCGGGAGGGAGCCAGGGGAAAGCCCACCAAGTGCTGTGTGCTTGTGTGTCACTATCACTGTGACCTTCATTGTGATGTGAGACTATAATGCAGCAATAAAAGTATTTAAAAAAACAGCCCTTGTAGTGAGATAAGAATTTAATAGGAAAAGGAAGTTGGAAAATATTCTAAATTTAAGGGTAAGGGATCTTCTTAATGCTGTATGATAGGGTTTCTCAACCTTGGCAGTGGAATATTTTGACCAAATAACTTAGTTGTAAGGGCTGTCTTATGCATTGTTCCTGGCTTAGTACCATTCCTTTATTCTTTATCTCTTTTATGACAATCAAAAGTGCCTCCAGACTACCATATTTTGAGGAGGACAAAACCACCCTGGTTGAAAATCACTACTATAGACAGTAGGAATCAGGGAAGGCTTGGTTATATAACCAATTGTATGCTTTTCCTTACCTTCCACATCTATTACTGAGTACGCTAAAAATCTTCCTAAATATCTTTGGAATCATTTCCTTGCTTCACTGATGCTACTGATTTAGGAGTGTCTTTACTCATTCCTATAGAGACCTCTGCAATAGCCCATTACCATATCCCTGTCCCAGGCTTTACACCTGCAAACCATTTTTTCATGCCCTTTCATACATTTATACAAATCTGATCACAGTGCTACTCTACATAAAATGTTTTAATGATTGTCCTTTGCTGTTATGGAAGAATGCAATCCTTCACATGGCCTTTTCTACCTGTACAGCCTCCTTTCTTAGAATCACATGCTTCAGTTATACCGGACTACTGAAGTTTTTCCAAAGTGTCATGTTGTCATGTGTTTGCACATGCTATTCTTTCTGTCTGGAACTCTAGTCTCCCTGCTTGCTGGCTAATGTGTAATTGATTTAAAGCTCATTTTAGGTGTTATTTCCTCCAAGCACCAGAAAACCCTTTTCTGTTCTTTGTGCTATTCTGTCCTAGGTGAATTAAATTCTTCTATATCTTCGTATATACATTTTGCCTCCTCCGGTGAAATATATTTTTCTTAAGGGCAAAAAACCACTCATACTGTGTTACTATATTCATGATGGAAATTCAGAAAGTAGGAAAGGAAGATTAATGTGGCCATGATGTAGATGGTCACTGACAAAAGACTATGGGAAGATGAATTTGAGGCTAAAACAATGATATAGGAAAGAGATCTTCAGGATATGAACTCAAGTACAATGAAAGGGAAATGAAAAGAGGAAGTGGCTTGGAATATATACTGGTTAACCAATTTGTTTTGGGGGTTATGAAATAAGAAAAAGGGAAATAAGAGGGCAAATGATCCTTTGCTATTTGGTATGGGTTGAGACATTATTATGGTTTTTAATGAGCCCATTCTGTCGCAAGGCATAGAATGCAAATGGAAAAAGCAATCTAGAGTTATAAAGAATAGCAATATGGATTTGAGGGTCATTGGTAAAGATATTGAAGTAGTGGGGTGAATAAAAATGCAAGTGAAGTTTAAAAAGATAAAGAATAGACAGAAATGAGAACTAAAGATTGCCAAATTTAGGGGGCTGAGAAAGACAAATGAATGAGTTAATGAAGCAGAGTCAGATAATTAGTGGAAAAAATCAAAATGGGTATTATCAATCTCTTATCACTTTGGCTTGCCTTCACTGCTAATAACCCAAGAGTCCATTGAAATGGCATTGTAAAATCTACTGGTGATTCTCATCACTCATTATTGAGAAAATATTAGGACCTCAGCTCTCACTGTCAGGAGTAGTTGGTGATGTGGCTGTCAATTATTGGGTGATCAAAGAGTTGCCAGATAAATACATAGTACCCAGTTACATAAACAATAAAATTTAGCTAAAAATAAATCATTTTTATTTTAAGCATGTCCTGCACAATATTTTGGACATACTTAAACTAACAATTATTTATCAGATATCTGAAATTCAAATTTAGCTGAGTATCCTCTGTTTTATTTGCTAACGCTGGTAACCTTGGTCCTTGTCTCCTTGACACTGTGGTCTGTGTATTTCTCCTAAGAGGGAAGCAATGTGGCTTTCATTGGTGGTCATTATCAAAAAATACACTCTCCAAGGAGTTGTTCTTCCATAGAGAACTCACACATAGGGGCTTGCTGGCCTTTGGGATAACCTCTGCTTTTACTTCTTTCCAGAATGGGAAGGATCAGCTGAATCCCAACAGCTACTTAAATTACATTGGTCTCATCAGTATTTATGTTTTATGAAGGGAGTCCATTTTTTTTTTTTACCCAGTAGGAAAACTTCAGTCTGCCAGCTATGTAATTGTTTTTGGTTTTACTTTTACTTACAGTGAGAGTCCTTAACCTGAAGTCCTTGGAAGTCTAAGTGTCCCAGGTAGGGTTTGTGATCTCATATAATTATTTTTTGAGAAAGAATGCACAGTGTTGATAAAATTTTAAAGGACTCACTTTTTAAAATGGTAGGAATACTTTTGTTAGAGTCTTTTTACAGAGAGAAAGAGTAAAGTAAAATTTGAAACTTTTGTCTCTTATGGAATCCACTTGATAATTTTCAAAAAAAATTTTTTTCTTTGACCACAAACACAGAAGAAAGCTCTAAATATGGCAAAAACTTTCTTTAAAAAAATCTGACATGATTAAAGTACTAGTTTTAAAATAAGCACAGAAGGCCCTGGTTTCTTTTCTATCTTACAAAAAAGAACAAAAAGATAAGTTGGATGGTGAATTTTCTGGAAACAATTTCAGCATCTGTAAAAGGTCTATACTGTTTTTGAGTACTGGCTACTCCCAGGTCTGACATGTGCCACCTTAATCAACACTTTGTTGCAGGCGTAATGGAAAACATCTTCTCTCTGCCATAACTTTAGTGTAAGCTTCTGACATCAGCCAAATGGGACAGACAGTCTGAGTCCTGTGATAGACAGGCCTTCTGACAGCTAAATAGAGGACACCCTGCTCAGGAAAGATAGCCTTTATAGATATTACAGCCTCCAAGTGGAAAATCCTCTCTTGGAATAGAGAAATTTGGCACAACTTTTCCCAGAAACTCTGCCAGAGATCTTTAATACTAGCGGCAGTGCTAGTCACAAGCTCTCTTGGTTGGTCTACTTACACAAACGCTTGGTGCTTTTCCATTTAATCAGACTTGAGCATGGAAAGGGCCCAAGGTTTTCTCGGGTGTTTATAGTATTTCAATGGCACTTCCTTTGATTTACCTAAGGGATGTTTTGTTTTAATTAAAGTTTATGACCAAAGACAGGCTGAAAAAGTATTGAAGTGGATGTACATTGTTTATGAGTTTTGAATACAATTATACCAACCATAAAAATAGACCAAACAATTTTACTTGTCCGCCAGGAATCAATTCTTGATCACAGGATTGCAGGTCTTCATTTTGTTTTCATTTAAAGTAATAAAAGGTGTTTGCTGATCATTAAGTGGAGAAAGCTATAAAGTCAGTAAATCTGGAAAATAACATTTATTAAGTTTCAATAGGGAATGTAGTAAGGAGATCTGATGTTGGTTAAATTATGGACTCATTCCAATTAGTTGGCTCTCTCTCCAAAGCAAGTGTACTAAAAATAAAATGACTTCCTTTTTGATGTCAATTATAAAGTGGGTACTTTTTTCTTCCCTTTTTATCTTTTAGGTTTTGATAAGATTTGGCAAGATAGTAGCTATGAGCCTGTTTGACACCTGCCTTAGAAATCATGCCAAAGGTCAGAAGGTTATGATCCGTTTCCTTCACACTCTCTATACCAAATTCTTAAATTAGAAGCAAGAGAAAAGATTTACTGGGTAATCCATCTTTATGGAGGACTTTTATTAAAACCAAACAAGTTCTCATGAGGCAAAATACAGATTAAAATGGCACCCACAATATACCCATCAACTTGCTGGCACGTCGTACTAGTCCCTTGGTTTTAATTCTTAGAACAACATTTTCAACTGCTGTGCTTTATCTTGTATTTGCAAAGATGTTGAGGAGCACAACAGTTAGGGCCCCTGCATCAGGATCACCACCTACATGTGAACTCAGGTCCGCAGCTGCTCTGTGTCCTCCGCACATTCAACAAAACAGCAGCATGAGCATCAGGCCATAGTCGTCAGTCTCAAGACTCTCTTTGGATAGTTGTGTGTTTCAAAGAAGACATCAGCACAGTGATAATATCGATGTTTTATATTACCTTCATTCAGGCATTTCTGCTCCAGAAAATGAGTTTTTAAGTTGAGACTTTGAAAACAAATATATTATTTGAGAATATACAAATCATATCATGAAGATTTAATTTAACAAAATACTAAAGTCCCCATTTCAGCTGAGAGCTGGAAATTTGAAGTTGAAGATCCAGATTCCATTTCTGAACTTTTCATCATTGGATATTCTTTGCCAAGTCACTGGAAACTGTAATGCCAGGACACTAGTACTTTTTTGTAGAAGAAAGATACTGTGAGCTTCTTCCCTATAGGAATGTTGCTATAAATGGTTTGGGTTCACTTTGTTACCACAGTGCTAAGGGCTGTGACAGGTTAAAGACCGGCGCACACATTCATGCGGACACTTTACACGCCCCACTCCCACCCCTATCACATGACTTTGGATAATTTCCCTTTAGGGAGAACAGGCAAGTTCTCTCTCTACCACATGACTAGTGAATGGACAGTGACTTAAAAGAGGTTTCCAGTGACATGTCTAGGACAACTACTTACTGGTTTTTACAGTTTCTACCATTTTCCACTGGCCCATAAATTCTGGCCTTGCCTTTTCTTTCACTGGAATGACATATCTGATATTCAGATTCTGGATTAAGGTGGTAAGAGGCAGAATAAGCCTTTACAACTTCTTTGACTTTACTGTGTTTGACTCTACTTTGTTAGTGCAAATAAGTTCCTTCACATGGCCCATACCCAAAACCTAAGTCTTGTGTCAAGTTTGGGTCAAGGACTCAGTTAGTAATAAGTTGTTCTTTGCTCTGTTGGGATTTTTTTTTTAATTTAGAGAATTTGTAGAGGGATGACTGGTCAAGACAGGATTTAAGTATTTAAAATTTTATTTCTTGGTCATTTTATTTCTTGGTCTCTCAATAGATAAGTATCTACTGGTATTCCATTTTGATATGATTTACACTTATTTTTATAAGATTAGTTGAAATATGTGTCAGAATGCATGTTTCAGGTACTATAAATAATTCTAGAAATTTTTTATTCATTATTATTTATTGTAGGCATGTTGTACAGGTGTATTTCTGCTTTTTATTTATTACAATATATTATACCAGGGAGTTGACAATTATTTATTAGTCACAGGTCAGTACTCCCGCTTCTTTCTCTCCTTTACTATGTTCATGTTTTCCATTTTACTTATTTCTGCTTCTGTGAGGTTCACGTATATATTTTAGAGACTTTTGGTCCCAACTACAGAAAGGTCTCTGGATTACTTTTTTGTTTTTGCTGTTTTCTATAAAGTATGATGACATCTTTCCTCATTCTCATTTAACCTCTTGGTTTATTTCACATTGCTGCATAGGGTGCAGGTATATGTGCCTTGTTGTGTCCGCTTTTTAAACTCGGTCTGCCCTCTCAACACTACACTTTGTAGGAGGTAAAAATCCTATGTGAATAATGCTAGGAATGTCCATACACAGCTTTCTCCTACATAGTCTTTGCTGCTGTCCCTGATGCTACCCTCTCCATGCCTCAGTTTTTAACAGCCCCTTTGGATTCCTTCAGTTGGAATCTCATTCATATTTGGTGGACAGGGACTGTAGAGCTGTCACCTGATGGGCTAACCCCTGCTTTACCAGTAGTTCTCCTATCGGGACTGGAGAATTCACCACACCTTGAAAGTTACAGCCACCCTTCAAGGTCCAGTAAAACATCACCTTCACATCACTGTTAATTTCTCTCTTTATCTTGCCTTGGTCTCTGTTTGCCTCTCCTTAAGCCAAGTGTCCTTATTTTCCTTGTATTTATGTATGGGTTTCCTTCTCTCCCGGCATTGCAAATTTCTAAAGGGATGACTTCACCTTACTCATCTTTGTATAACTCAGAACACTTGCATCATCCTCTGTACATGAATACCCTCTGTGGGTAGAGATATGTGGAATCGGTTTGTAATGAAATGCACCCTTCTGTTTTCACACACACACTGCAGCCTGCCTCTGGAAGGCACTTCATACTCTTTTTTTCTATTTAATACTTACTCGCCCTTCCTCTTTCCATTCATATGCAACTTACTCATGTATTCCCCAGACTAGGCTAAATGTTCTTTTTTTTTCTTTTTTTTAACTTTTTATGTTCATTTATTGGTGCATTGTAAATTGTAATTATACATTTTGATATATGTCAGGGTATGAACATCATACATGCACACATTGCTCATTTAGCCCTCCCTCCAATCCCACCCTAATTCCTCCCCCTTCCCTCCGGTCAAGGGTAGCTGCGCCCCCCTGCTAGAACCTCCAAACAAGCTCTCAAGGTAAATGTTCTTTTTAAAAATTATTTTAGCCGGGTGTGGTGGCACACTCTTGTAATCCCAGTACTTTGGGAGACGGAGACCGGAGGATCCGGGTTTGCGGGCAGCCTCAGCTCTCTCTCTCTCTCCCTGTCTCTCTCTCTCTCTCTCTACCTAGTGAGGCCCTCCGAAACTTCGTGAGACCCGGTTTCAAAATAAAGTATAAAAAATAGGGCCGGGGGTGTAGCGCGGAGGTAGAACGCCCCTGCGTTCAATCCCCGGTACCGCAAAAAAAAAAAAAATTTTATTGCAGTATTACAATTATACATCATAATGAGGTTCAATGTGTTAAACATATATATGCACACAGCTCTTTGTATATTTCTTTCCACATCCCACTATGTTCTTCCCTCAATGCTCCTACATAAGTTAGTGAGGTTGGTAGTAATGCCTTCACATATTGCCATAGTATTATTTGAACTATTTTCTTCTTCAGTCCTCCCTCTTCACCTCCCTCTCACCCCAACCACCTTCAAAGACTCTACAGATGTTTCTTTCCATTATTTAAAGTCCCTTATGTTTCCTATTTTCTTTCTAGCTTCCACAAAGAAGAGAAAACATACCACCCTTGACTTTCTGAGACCGCCTAATCTCAATTAGCATAATATTCTCCAATTCCATCCATTTTTCTACAAATGACATAATTTTGTTCTTCTTTATGGCTGAGTAAAATTCCATTGTGTGTATATACCTCATTTTCTTCATCTATTCATCTGTTGACAGATGCCTGCTGTTAGCAATATGTACTTAACTCTAAAGAAGATTTGACACATTTAAAATTATGTGTTCAATAATTGTTTTCTCTGCTAGAAAGTAAGCTCCATGTTGACAGAGATTAGATATACATGCCTTGTTTATAAGTAGCATGTCACAACTATTTGTTAACTTATTGACATAAATTCACTGTTCTCCTTCTCCTCCTCCATTTTCTTCTTCCTCCTTCTCCTTCTTTTTCTCCTTATTATTAGTATCATCATCATCATCATCATCATCAGTTATCCCTTAATGTTTGGAGCATGGAAGCTGCAGCCAAATTATAAGGGTTTTTATCACAACTCTGTCACTTCTTCATTGTACACTCAACTTTATTTTTTATACTTTCATGGGTGCAATGTAATTATATGTCATAGTGAGATTCAAAGTGATAAAAACATATACTCATTTTTTAAGGTTAAATTATTAAGGATTCCTTAAGGTTTTTATGTTTAAGATGAGAATTATATAATACCTACATGGAGGGATGTGGTATTAAAAGGGATGATGTGGATCACTTAATTTCACATAATAAAGTCCCTTAATAAATATTAATTATTATCACAATTCAGTCTCGTGGAAGGAAAAAGAGAGGTAGGTCATATTAAAATTATTAAAAACTCTCTTTTCTGGATCTGGAATTTCATCTCAAACATAGCTGAGAGATCACTCAGGAGCGCATATATATTCATTCATATGTGCCGACCTTCTCTGTTGGAGGGTCCGTATTCTTTGTGGGACTGGGACCATGTATGTGTCGAATGTGTGAGCAGGAGCCTCCCTACGACTGGGGTGCGGTAATGGAGACACTGAGTGTCTCTACCACTCTACACCTTCTGAGACCAGGCCTCCTTCAGGAATCACTGAGCTAAAATTGGCCAATCAGAGCCTCTTTGCTTCCAAGGATAAATATTAGAGCTGATGCAGCAGCATCTTTAAGCGAATAACTACAGTATGAATGTGTAAGATTCTCTTCTAAAGTGCTTTTCAAGAACTTTCATCCAAGTTATGCTGGCTTGTTTTTATAGCTGCAGCCAACACCAATATTCTTTTGTTTCTTCATTTTCTTGACATTTTATCCAATCAATTATGAAGTAAATTGCTCTTTGCTTTCAAAATGGCATGGCTTTCTTTCTTTTGAACCAGCTTATGAAAATGTCAGAAATTGTTAAAGGAAGTGAAGAAACAAAAAGCCACAAGACAAGAAATGTGGCTTTTATGTTTAATTGACATAGAGCCTGTCTTTTAGCACTAGTGATTTGAAATTGTGTACATGAAGGGTAAGGGAAATTTCATGTTAATTACTCACACACCTTTTCTCATTTGATCCAAATAATGGCACAGTGGGGGAGGAGGAGCAGTGAGCTTTTAGATCCACTTTAGAGATGAGGAACCTGCAACTCAGCGACTCACTGAAGATCATAGACTGTAAATTTAGAGTGATTAAAATGCAGGTTTCTTGATTCCTAGGTCCAGCTGCACACTTTCTAGTTCTATGACCATGGCCAAGTTGTTGTTGAGTCTTTTTTTGCATCTCATTTTCTTTATCTGTGAAAGTGGGGTAACACTTCTGTTGCAGAAGTTTCCATTGATATGATTAGTTTAGTTAGTTCTCTAAAAACAGTGCTCAGTGAGTACACAGTATGTGTCAGCTATTAATACAATACTGTAAAATAATAATACCTTATAGGGTGGTAGTGAAATTTTTTTTGTGTTTTGTTTTGTTTTTGCGGTACCAGGGATTGAACCCAAGGGCGTTCTACCTCCGAGCTACACCCCCGGCCCTATTTTTTTATACTTTATTTTGAAACCGGGTCTCACGAAGTTGCGGAAGGCCTCACTAGATAGAGAGAAAGAGAGAGACAGGGAGAGAGAGAGAGAGAGAGAGAGAGCTGAGGCTGGCCGCGAACCCAGATCCTCCGGTCTCCGCCTCCCAAAGTACTGGGATTACAAGCGTGCGCCACCACGCCCGGCATGGTAGTGAAGTTTAAATGAAATAATCCATGAAAGACTCTTAGGGCATTTCCTGGCACAAAATAAACATTTAATAAGGGCTTGGAATATTTTCATGTGCTTTTTTTTTTTTTGCGGTACTGGGGATTGAACCCAGGGGCATTCTGCTCTGGGCTACACCCCCAACCCTATTTTTTGTTCTTTATTTTGAAACAGGGTCTCACTAAATTGCAGAGGGCCTCACTAAGTAGCTGAGGCTGACCATGAACCCGGATCCTCCTGTCTCAGTCTCTCAAGTACTGGGATTACAAGCGTGCGCCACCATGCCCGGCCATGTTTGTTTTTATGAAATGTATGATCCAAGTGAGTCATTGATTGGGAGACAAAAGAGCATGTTTTAGTCTCTTTCTTATTAGAAAGTTGGTGGCCACACCCAAAGTATCTTTTACCTTCCTTTACAATCATAGTTTTAAATAAATGGTATGACTTAAAGATACAAATCTCATCAGTTGAATCAACTGAGAATCAATAGATCAAAGGTAATCAGATGACTGTAAATACTATACTCATTCAGCATTTACTATAAATAAATAGCATTTTTTTTTACCATTGCTAGATATCTTTTTTTTTTTTTTTGATACTGGGGATTGAACCCAGGGGCATTCTACCTCCAAGCGTGCGCCACCACGCCCGGCTTATTTTTTGTTTTGAATCAGGGTCTCGCTAAGTTGCCGAGGTTGTCCTCAAACCTGCGATTCTCTTGTCTTAGCCTCCAAAGTACTGGGATGACAGGCATGGGCCATTGCACCCGGCTGATATGACTTTCTATGTAGAAGTTTGGGAAAGCATTTGCGGACATATGAGGCAGATGGGGAAAATAAAAGAAACTTTTTCCTTTTTTTAGATTTGGGTTAGGTTTTCAGCTTGAGTTCTTTGTCCACTGACTATCAAGAAGTTATTCTGATGAGCTAAGTCAAAGATGAATAGTGATTTTGAATGTCTCCAGTAAGCCCACATTGCTTGGGTGAGCAAAGTAGACTTCACTGCTAATTTGGATGTGCAATCATAAGTTCCTCTGCCATTCTAGATATAACCTTCTGTATTTTTAAATTCCCAAGATTGAAGAACAAAATATAATAATGTCACCATAATGTGGTTTAAGGAGGTCCCTTCAAAAGCAGAAGAGCCCTCCCTCTACTCAAACCTTCCAGGCTCTTCATACGTCACAGAAAATAATTTAAGGACATGTCCATTTTTAGCAAAGAGAGATAGCTTTATTAGAGAGTGAAAGGTGAATATATGCATTCTCAGAGAAGAATGTGGTCACTCTTCAGAGTCAGATGTACTTTCCAGGTCTCATGCTCTCCTTTTATTTTAATATACTTTTATTGATGCATTGCGATTATACATAATAGTGAGGTTCAACGTGATACTAACATATATGCACATGGCAGTTGGTGTGGCTCTGTGAAAGGGATCTTCCTGTGGGGTATGGGGAGGCGTGTGTGAACAATGTCAGCCTGGTGAACCCCATTCTTTGATCTTGATCACAGGATGTTTATGGTGGTCAGGTCGGCTCCGGGATCTTCAGGTCAGCATCATCTCCTCCATATAGATAATGTTTGGAATATGCCTGTATTATAGATTTCTTAAAATACATCTTTGTTTTATCAAATCTGAACATACATTATGTAGGTGAGCAGTGTACATATGCTTTAATTAAAATAAGGCAGTTTTCATAAATGAGTGAATTTATAGTAATTCTAAAATTTGTAGATTACTCAGAAAGTTGGGAGTGACCAGCCTGGAGAAAAAAACAGGTCTGGGGAGTAAGTCTGATCATTTGGGTTTTTAAATGTATAGCTACAGGGTCTTTTTTCTTCCCATTTGTCTCCTTTCTACCTCTGTTTCTTCCATCCTACTGCAATAACAGATCCAGTTCTGCAAGATAGCTAGAGAAGAGACCTTTCTAGCCTATGATATAATTTAGGATATTTTAGATTTGGTCTGGAATATCCAGTGTGGAGAATATATATATGTATATATTCTTTAGGTAATTTCCAAATATAAGCTCTCCTTGTGGTATGGAGACACAGTTTCCAATATGATGTTGCCATCTTTAGAGAGTATCTTCAATACCTTCTACCATGTTTGTCTGAAAATCCAGCTGTTGAGTGGAAGTTTACATTGGTCTTCTCCCCAAGGGCTTTCAGAGTAGTCAGTATAAAGTCACGAAAAAAAAAAAGGTAGATTGTTCTTAGCATGCAGGAAGGAAGTTGTCAGGCGGAAAAAGGATATGGGTCTGTTTGCATGCAAGGGTCAGTATTTGCTAGCTAGATATTTCCGCTGTGTCCACACGACAAGAAAATCCTCAGTTTCCTGTGCTGTACAAATAGCAGGAAAGGGTGTGAGAGTTATTGAATGA
Organism: Glis glis; assembly: GCA_004027185.1. Lineage (NCBI taxonomy): Eukaryota > Metazoa > Chordata > Mammalia > Rodentia > Gliridae > Glis > Glis glis. The sequence continues at coordinate 14,512 of PVJS01028978.1, forward strand.
CATTATCATGTTATAGTCTCATGGGTGAGGAAAGGCTGCTTATCAAAACTGATAGCACAGAGGACTTGTTTGGGGAGGAGATCCAAGGTGCTGGAGTCACTTGGGGCGTTTTTCCTCTTGGGTGCTTGGGAGCCAAGTTTGGCTTTTGCAAACCTGACATTCTTCCTTTGAGATAGAAGGGACTGTTCTTACTCACTGGAAAGTTACTGTGAGTTCCAGTGTATGCCATCTCCTATCTGGCAAAAAGTTCAGATAGAAAAAAAAATTAGAAACACTGAGCCTGATTGGCAAAGAAGATATCAAGACCTGAAAGTTATAATCTTCCACACCAACCTTCATAGGTTTAGCCATAGATACCCAGGCTTCAAACTTGATTTTATGAAAGTGTGGATTTTGTTTCATGCAAAGTCCATTTCTAATAACTGCTTGTGAGATAGCTTAAATGAATTTTAGAATTAAAAGTACAATTCACTCTAAAGGTTCTAAGTGTAAAAGCTGTTTCTTAACTTCTCTTTCAGTTGTAGGAGTACAGGCTGGAGGAATACACAGGTAATGCCTATACTCCTGACCTGTAAATTTATTTAGATTTAGATTCAACTGAGAAGTATAATTGGGCATATATTTATTTGTCCTGTGATTAAATAGTACTTATCACTTTTAGCAATAACTATAACCCAGAATCATGCAATTTGGTAACTAATGAGTAATTGGAGGTACTTTCTTACCAGCAACTTAAATAATAATAAGCAGTTTGAAATTAGCATTCTGGAAATGTTCAAAGTTGGAAAACACCATGAGCAAAACAAATTGGTTAAAGCGATAATACCCACATTTAGTGAAAAGTTTTCTTATGTAAATTCAGCTGAAAACTCCCTGATTTCCAAGTAGAAATATTTAAATTCAATAGAAAAGGAAAGGAACTGGGTCTATTCTCAAGGAGAAGTCTTATTCTAAAGATAAGTAATGGGAACAATTAATCTTCTAAGAAACACATCAAAGAGAATGAATTAAATCTTTGAAGGCAATGATAAAATGACTAACAGAAAACATTGCAAAATATTAAAATGCTGATAGAAAAGTCTTTCGAAAGTACTCTTTAGAAAATACATCAAGTCTTTAATGACACCCTGGGGGTAAGGGTTGTAGTTTATCTTGAAGTCAGAAAATCATTTATTCTTTTATGTTAATTTGGAGGTACCCTTTCCTCACATAGATTTATGAAGTAAAACATTCTTCTTGGGCCATAAGTATCTCTGACAAATTCACAGTCACGTTATACTGTTTTTTTTTTAATTTATAGTATGAAGAACAAATCACGATTGTAAATAGACTTTTAATGTGAAATTACCTATATTCAAAATCAAATATCTCTGAGCTTATACTATTGAAAATGATATATTTTTGATATATACTACTAGAATGAAAAATAGTCACAACATTATCATTTTGCTTCATGTATCCTAAATCAGTTATAAATTTAATGATAATCAGCATATAAACTTAATAATCACTATGTAAATTTAATCAATCAACGCAATCAAGTAAAAATAAATGTATTATCCCAATTTCAGTCAAATGAATAAATTTGACAAATGAATGAATGATCTGTCCTAATTTTATTGACAAAAAAAATGCTAAAAAGGAGGCATGAGATGCTATGGGAACATAGGGGCTTCTACTGTCCTAAGTGTGAGCATTCAATAACTGGTTCCCGAGGTTGTCTAAGGGTTTGTATACTCAGAGTCACTGGCATCATTTTTTCGTTTGGCATGATTCCCAACCTCCCAGGCTCTCTCCACTTCAAACATTTTCTACACACTTCTCAGAATTATTTTGCTTTCTGAAAGCTCTGGCCACGTCGCTCTGCTTCTCACAGGCCCCCAGAGGCTTCTCCTCACTCTACAGCTTGAATGCTGACTGCCACCTTCAAAAGTCTCTAACACTGTTCCCTCGTGACCTATCTGTCCTTCTCTCCCCAAAGTTACAGCAATATGTTGTGTGAAATGGCTAAAAGGATGCAGGAAGAAGGTGCTTGCCATGCACTTCTTTGTTAACCTGGCTGTGTTGGCCCGGCTTGTTTTCCACTATCCCCCAGGTAGTTGCAAAGTAAACGGGGAGCTCTGTGTTAATGCTTGCTTGGACTAGAGGCCGTCCTGTGATCTGAACCTTTGTACACAAGTAGTAGGAATATATACGTTCGATAGACATTTTCATAAGCAATTTTTCTCTTTTTTAACTTTAATGTCTTCCCATATTGCATTCATCTGCATAACAGTAAACACATGCCCCGACAGAAAGTTGCAGGCAGGGATATTTATTTATAACAGATGGCACAAAGCAGGAGCATGATGAATTGGTGTGTGGCTCCTGAACTAGCAGGCCCATAAATAAAGTATCCTCAAAGCTACTTTGGGGATCCTGCTTGCTCAGAAGGAAGAAAGGAAAGATGATGCTCACAATTTTGTTGCCTTATATAATATAATCCCAAACATGTGCAATTTAACCACATGCGACCATAATTTTATAACTGAATTTTTTTCACCCAGAAAAAAAATCTGTTCATAGGTAGTTTTATAGACCCATGCAACAATTATAGCAATTACAATTTTCTTTCCTTAGTTTTTTTTTGTGTTTATTGATTTAATGACTCAATGCATTTTAAAAAGCATATAATTGCAAACTGATAATGGTCAAAACGAGACAAAGACCAATAACATTTACATAACCTTTTGCATAGAACCTTATGTATTGATAGCTAGAATAAATGAGATTATCTCCAAGAATACAGTAATTAAAGACACAAATACTATTCCTTGAACTCTGAATAATTTTGTTGCTTTCTAGGATAGTAGGTATAAAAGACAAGTTTGGCAGACTTTTTGAATGCAGATCATTCATTTAAAGGATTCAGAAACAAACATTTATTTTTTCTCAGCAACTTTGGAGTTTCATTGATCTTGTTACTATTTTTAAGGGGTCCTAAGATTGAAATTTAACATTTTCATCAATTCTGGCACACATATAGTAAGCCAAATATTGCATAGAAATTTGTGTATGTGTGTAGCTGTGTGTGCATGTTCCTATATTTTTTAAAGAAAGACCACCGCCATTACGTTGGTAATGGAAACAACAACTGATATAGAGAAGTCTTAGCCGGTGAGGAAATATTTTTCACACTTCAGACATAACCAGGACTTAAACTGTGCTTCAGGAACAGATACCATTGACTATTGTGTTTGAATTGGCAGTTGCTTAAGTGAAACAAGTAATTTGACTCAACATCAGATTTACCATCCTGGCTCTTTTTGTTCAAGGAGGGGAAGGAACATCAGAGGTTCACCATCCTTATAAATTAAACAAAATAAGCTCACATTTTTCAAGTACACCAGTTCTCATAAGCACGAAGTCAGATTGCTGTAAGCCCTGTCCAGACTTAGAAAATTTTGCCAGAGGCAGAAATATAGAAAAGAATAGAACTCAATGAAATAATTGAAGGAGAAGAGGAGGGTTATTAAAGAATATGTTTATACAAGTTTTGAAAGCTTTTTTACTATTAGACAAATATGTATTGAAATGGTATAATGTTATATAAAGTGTGCTAGGTGCATTCAAAACAAAGATACAAAAGAAAATCTTGCTAGAGAGACAGATAATTCTAATAGAATGTGGCAAATAGTGGGGTGTAGTATACCAACAGAGGAGAGGCTCCCACATGTGGGCTGGGTGGAAGGAAGACAGTCTTCTCTTTCAACTATATAGAACAAAAGTGAGGCTAAATGCCTCTTATTAATGTTTCTTGGGTAAAACTGATTTTAAAAATGTCCAAGAATTATTGATACTTGAACTTGAATTTGCTTAAGTATATAAAAATGATTTGCCATGTGTTTTGGAAACTTAGGGTTTAAAAAAAATCTGGAGGGTGCTTTAAAAGACCAGGTCTGCTGGATGTGGTGGTGCATGCCTGTAATCCCAGTACTTAGGAAGCTGAGACAGGGGGATCGCAGGTTCAAGACCAGCCTCAGAAATTTAGCAAGATCCTTAGTGACTTAGTGAGAACCTGTTTCAAAATAACAAAAATAAAATGGGGCTGGGGTTATAGCTCAGAGGCAGAAGGCCCCTAGGTTCAATCCCCAGTACCACAAAAATAAAATAATAAAATAAAATAAAGTAAAATAAAATAAAAAAATAAAACAAAGGACTAGGTCTTTTATGAAGTAATGCTTATAAAATCCTTAGCATACTGGCAGCAGATAGTAAGTGCTATTAATCTAAGTTGCTGTTATTATTATTACTATATTGTTGCTACTTCTATGATTCATACTACTTAGCCTACTACACAGCTTTGTGGTTAGAAACAATAAGATAATGGTAGATGGGAAAGCACCCCTATTACATTTTGTAAAAATAAGAGACATTTTTCATTAATAAGGGTGTGTTTAGCTGTAAGATACTTCCTGGGTTTTTTTTTTTTTTTTGGTCCTGCAAAAAAAGGCCAGAAATGAGTTGCTTTGGGCAATGACATGGCAGCTTAACTGTACCAGGGCCCATGTCTCTGGGGTCCTCTTCTCTTTTCTCTTGCTGTGCTGGTTCATTAGAATAAGGATGACCATTGGATCTCCAGGCATCGTGCATTTTGTTCAGGCAGAAAAAAAGGGGAAAGCATTGCTTAGTGGTGCCTTGCCTTTTTATTCTGGAATGAGTCTTATCAGCAGAATTTATCTACTTCTCATTGTAGAAAACTGTCATATAACCACCTTAGTTACAAGAGAGGCCAGGAAATTGAATATTTAACTTACCAACTTTTACAGTAGAGGAAGGCAAGAAAGAAACTTTTTGAGAATAAGTTTCAAGTAGATTAACCTACATTGGCTGACATGATGTATAATTAATATAGTCATGTATCAAAAATGCCAGTTTATATATTCGCAGGCATCACTCGAGTCCAGTGTCTAGAATATCTTCAGATATGATATCTATAACGCTAATGAGATAGCTCTAATTTTTCCTTTATATTTTTAACTCTTCGTTAGATTGATTAACTGGAATCTTGGACAAATTATAATCCTTTTGATGTACTTTATTTATAAAGAAAAATATGTCACTAAAATGAACTTAGATTTTTTTTTCAAAAGAAACTTACAAAGCACATGCATTGCATGCATTTATACCAATCTGCTGTTACTTTTTTTGTATGTGAGATTGCTGATGTTCATCCTGATAGCCTCAAGTCTTTCCAAAATCCTGAATGAAAGATTTAATGCAGATTATCTACCTCAAACCTGGAAACATGGCATGGCATGAGCAAATGTACTAATGGAGGCAGTGAAGCCAAATATTTGAAATGTGAGCTGTTCCAGAAAGTCTAATATCCACAGTTACTGTAGTTATGCTTACTAGAATAGCAGAGGTCCCAAAGCATATTTTGGAAAGTATTTAAACAATAAAAGATGCATGTTGCTTTTCTACCCTGTCTCCATCAAGCTCAACACATATGAATGAAAAAATAAAACTCATGACAACCCATGCTAAGCATGTACTGGTGCTGGGTAATGAAAGTTTTGTGCACAGTAGTCTATCTTTGCTGATGCTCTGTCCTACCTGATAAGTCTCTTCATGTGTGTAGATATACTCTCCATAACTAGATTATAGACTCTGTAATTTCTCTTTCTATTCTGTTTCTTCCACACATCCTTGACTGAGGATCTTGGCCTTCCTTAACCATCCTGCATACTTCTTGCTCTCTGCTCCCTTTCATTGTTCACAGTACTTTAGCTCAGGTTAGCTTAATATAGAAATAGCAAAGAGAAAAGTGCTAAAGGTTCCAGGATATAATTTCCTGGGAAAAGCAAGCTGGTGGTTTTTTTTTCTCAGTCTCATTTGCATTCCTTCACACCAATAAATAGCAGAGTTTGTATAGACAATTGCCATTTATAAATATATAGCAGGGTCTCATCTTCTTTATGCAGTAAAAGAGGGTATTGGGGTGATTAGCTATTCACAAGTAACTAGCCTAAAAGACATGATTTATTGCCAAGGACTCAAATCAATGCATTGACACTGATTCCCTTTTTCTTCTTCAGCATATATTTCTCTCTTATCAGGAGTTATTTTTTATTTTTATTTTATTTTATTTCATTTTTACAGTACTGGGGATTGAACCCAGAGGCATTCTACCTCCGAGCTATACCCCCAGCCCTATTTTTTACTCTTTATTTTGAAACAGGGTCTCACTAAGTTGTGGAGGGCCTCACTAAGTAGCTGAGGCTGGCTGTGAACCTGCGATCCTTCTGTCTCAGCCTCCCAAGTACTGGGATTACAAGCGTGCACCACTACACCCGGCTTAGGAGTTATTTTTTAAAAAAATAAAAAAGTAAAAATTCTCAACTGGACAGCATCACTTGAACAGCTTTTACTCAGACGGTGCATTATTTTGTCTCCAGCCACATTTGCCACTAAGAAACTAAAATCAATAATTTTCAGAGAATACACAAATATCCAATATAGATGAACAATTTTCTTTTTTTCTATACCTTAGGCTTTGAAAATCTATTAAAGAAGAGACTTAACTTCAAGTGTATTTCATACTTTTTAAGTTCAGCAATCAAATTTAGGTGACTTGGGGAGAACCTAAGAGAGAGAGTTAAATTTATAATATAATGGTCCTCAGGTCAAAGATGGCTAGAAGGGAGAGATTTGTTGTTTTATTTTTGCTAGTAATAGAGGAATTAAATCCTAATGTGTGACCTTGGTTAAGTCATTATTTTGGGGGGGTCTTCAATTTCCTACTAATACAGAATATTCGTATTTTGCTATTGAGAAAATAAAAGTAGAAATCCTTGTAAACTGGAGAATACTTTGAAAGCACTTTTGTAAAAATCTCAAATTTCTACAAGTGTTTGCCATCTATAATCTTTCAGATCACTTTCTTAAGAACCATTTGCCCAAACAGATTGCATAGGTTTTTAGAGATTAGCAAAGACTAAAGCCTTTTTTTATGGTGATCTAAATGTTATTATTTTATACCTCAGTGGGTTAAATACTTAGGATTTCAATCTAATTTGACACGCTCAGCTGTTTTTGACCTTTTTCTCAGGAATTATTTAGTCAATCCAATGCTCTGATGGTCTATAGAGCATTACTCTTGTATGGAACCCTTTAGGTATAACTACTTAGACAATTTGCCTGCCTACTCCATAACTGTCAGCTAAATTAGGAATATTAAATTCAGAAGCAGCAAGAAAGTGTGAGAATAAGTTCAGAACAAGCTGAAATGCTTCTGATTTTGAAAGCTGTTTTGATGGAGGGAAATACACCATACCTTTGGAATGCATATGGTGTTGCTGTTCCTTAGGATATAAAGTAAGGGTAGGACACATATTATACAATGGGTACTTTACAGGTGGTTGTGAATGTGTTGTGGCAGTAGGCAGTAGAAAAAGGACATTTCCTCCCTCCCTTCTTTCCTTCCTTCCTTCCTTCCTTCCTTCCTTCCTTCCTTCCTTCTTCCCTTCCTCCCTTCCTCCCTCCCTCCCTCCTTTCTCTCTCTCTCCCCTTCTTTTCTTTTCTCTCTTTCTTTCTTTTTCTTTCTCTCCCCTCCCCTCCCCTCCCCTCCCTCCCTCCCTCCCTCCCTCCCTCCCTTCCTTCCTTCCTTCCTTCCTTCTTTCCTTCCTTCCTTCCTTCCTTCCTTCCTTCCTTGATTTAACCCAGCAGAGGAATTCTACCTCTGAGCTATACCCCCAGCCCTTTTTATTTGTTTTGAAACAGGGTCTCACTAATTGCTGAGAGTCTTGCTAAGTTATTGAGGCTGGTCTTGAACCTTCAATTCTCCTGTCTCAGCCTCCCAAGTACTGGGATTACAGGCATGCACTATCACACCTGGCTGGAAAAAGGATATTTTCTTAGTCTAAAATTGGATACATGTGGATTATTTCAGGAAAAAACAAAAACACTCCCCACGTGTGCTCTGTATTTGTGTTTGCTGAATTTGCTTTGAATCTTCTGGTGCTATATTGGTCAGATTTCTATCACTGTGATAAAATGCCTGAGAAAACCAAATTAAAAGGAGGAAAAGTTTATTTTGGTGCACAGTTTCAGAAGTTTTAGCCCTTGATTGCTTGGCCACAGTTGATTTGGAATTTCCAGAGTGGAAGTGCATGTCAGAGATTTGTTCACTGTTCACTTCATGGTGACTGGGAAGTGAAGAGAGAGAGAAGAGAGTCTAGAGTCCCCATGTCCCCTTCAAGGTTGCACCCCCAATGACCTACCTTTCTTCACTAAACCACACCTCCTAAAGGTTCTGCCCCCTCCGAATAGCTGACGACCAAGCCTTTAGCTTATATATCTTTGAGGGACATTGAAGATCCAAACCATAACCAATGCCTACTAAATTTTTTTGTAACTTTAACCAGTTTTGATTTCTCCAGAAACCCTATGTATTAGTCAATAACTTTCTGATATTTCTAGTATTGCATATAGAGCACAGATCCTCATCAAATTATCATGTCATTTATTGTTATATCCCAGAATCTGGAATAGTGATTGTCACATAGCTAACAAGTTAAATAAATGAAGTGAATTTTTATATAACCAAGTTTTTATTAACTCCCATTAATAATATTCCAGTAAGAGAAATATTCAAACCTGGAGTCAAAAAGTCACTGAAAAGAGCGTATTGGAACTATCTGTATGTAATACAAACATGATTCACTATTTTTCCTGATAATAAGTTTAAACAACTAGACTATTCTTGCATGCATTTACTCGAATACATGCTGCACTTATATTTGAAGCTTTCATATAGAACTGTTTTCCAACATCACATTCTCTAATTTTCCCCTCCCTTCTGAACTGTTTAAGTACATAGGTAATATATGAGTACAATTACTGAATATTTGTAAAAATATTTTTTAAATATTCAAATGGTGAACATGTGGTCTAAAAATGAATATCCCTTTTCACTCTGTGTTTACCTCATTTCTATTCCCCATGTTTAACAGATAAAACTAATTTGTTATACAAATTTATGTTTATATCCAAATACAGTCTTGGAATTTGATACTGCATGAATGTGTTTACCTATAAGATTTATTGGAAATCTTTCTGTTGTATTTATAAATATACCTTAAAAATCTTTCTGTGACACTATAGAGTTGGCTCTCCACATCCACAGGTTCTGTATGTATGGATTCAACCAGCCTCAATTTGAAAATATTTGAGGAAAAATAATTTAATCTTTATTGAACAGGTACAGACTTTTTCTTGTTATTTTTCTCTAAACAATATAACAACTATTTATATATAATTTACATTGTATTAGATATTATAAGCAATCTAGAAATGATTTAAGTATGTGGGAGAATGGAAGAACAAAAACTCAGAATAGCCAAAGCAATTCTGAGCAATAAGAACAATGCTGGAGGTATAACAACACCTGATTTCATATTGTACTGCAGAGCTATACTAACAAAAACAGCATGGTCTTGACATAAAAACAGACTCAGACACCAATGGATTAGAATAGGAGATACAGAGACAAATCCACATAGCTGATCCTTGAGAATGGTGCCAAAAACATACTTTGTAGAAAAGAACCTTTTCAACAAATGGTGCTGGGAAAACTGGATATCCATATATAGAAGGGGAAAACTAGACTCCTATCTCTTACCCTGCACAAATGTCAACTAAAAACAGATCAAAGACCTAGAAATTAGACCAGAGACTTTGTAATTACTAGAAGAAAGCCATAGGACCAACTCTCCAACAAAGAGGCACTGGCAGAGACCTCCTCGACAAGACCCCTAAAGTTCAAGAAATAAAACTGAGAATCAATAAATGGGATGGCATAAATTTAAAAGCTTCTGCATAGCAACATAAACAATCAAGAGCATGAAGAAAGAACATATAGAATGTGAGAAAATCCTTGTCAGCTACTCCACTGACAGAAGAGTAATGTTTAGAATATATAAAGAATTTAAAAAACTTAACACCAAAAAAATACAGGCAATTGAACTAAATAGACACTTCTCAAAAGAAGTAATACAAATGGCCAATAAATATATGAAAAAAATGGTCAACATCCTTCACAATCGGTGGAATGCAAATCAAAATTATACTGAGAATCCATCTCACACCAGTGAGAATAGCAATCATCAAGAATACAAATGATAATAAGTACTGACAAGGATGTGAGGGAAAAGAACACTCTTTTCCCTAGTGTGTATGTGTGTGTGTGTGTGTATATGTGTGTATGTGTTGCATCTTTTGTGATTTCTGTTTACCTTTTTTGTTGATGATACTCATTGTTTTGCCTTCCTTGATTTATATTGTCTTGATCAAAGTTTTTATTTTTTATTTTTCCATTTCCCTTTACTAATTTGGTAGAAATATTTTCCATTTTTCTTAGTTTTCCTGAATTTTTTAATGTCCATGTTTGATTTAAGAAAATATAAGCTGGGCATGGTGGCGCACGCTTGTAATCCCAGTACTTTGGGAGGTGGAGACTGGAGGATCCGGGTTCACGGCCAGCCTCAGCGCGCACGTGCGCACGCTCGCGCTCTCTCTCTCCTCTCTTTCTCTCTCTCTCTCTCTCTCTCTCTCTCTCTCTCTCTCTCT
>PVJS01028979.1:0-25125 GCA_004027185.1 Glis glis
GATAGGAAGTGTGGGTGCCTCGGGCGGTGCGGTGGATAGGAAGTGTGGGTGCCTCGGGCGGTGCGGTGGATAGGAAGTGTGGGTGCCTCGGGCGGTGCGGTGGATAGGAAGTGTGGGTGCCTTGGGCGGTGTAGTAGATAGGAAGTGTGGGTGCCTCGGGCGGTGCGGTAGATAGGAAGTGTAGGTGCGGGAAGAACTCCAGCAGCATTTTTCCAAAGTGAAGAACTGGACTGTCACGGGGACCAGGGACAGAAGCGGGCCCTGGCCCGGGCTCCGTGGACTCTGCGCGTTGTGCTCTTTCTCTCTGCCAGCATTCTCTCTCCTCCTGTGTTTTACAGGCTGCCTTATTAGCTATTGAACACTGTAATTGATTTCTTGTACATCAGCTCCAGAGCAATGTGGCTCTTCTTGGCCACTGTTGTTTTTTTATAGGATCTACCATCAGTTTTGTAGCTTGGCTGATCAGCTTGTATTTATCTGGTGTCAATTATTTACTAAATGTATGAAAAAGAGAAAAATAAAAGGGTCAAGTTAAAAATGTGCCACAATTTTATATTTTGAAAAGGTCAAAATTGGCCTTTCCCACTAAGAGAAAGGCCTTCAAGGTTACAGATAACTGTTCGTATACAAACGTAATTCTCTCTCGCATCTTATGTTCATCCATTTACAGACGTGTTTATGGTGTTCAAAATATCTGAGTTTGAAATTAGTTACATGAGTATAAAATTAAAAAATCGAATACATAACCTGAGTCTGGGGAAAATACTCTGTGTTAGGAAATGCACTGAGCCAGGCATAGTGGCACGTCTTAGTACCAGTACTTGGAATACCAGTACTTATCCCAGTACTTGGAGGGTCGCTGATTGGAGGCCAGCCTCAGCAGGTAGTGAGACTCTCAGGAATGCAGAGAGACCCTGTTTCAAAAACAAAATTAAAAAGGGCTGAGGGTGTAGCTCAGAAGTAGAACACCCCTGGGTTCAATTCCCAGTACCCCCCCACACACACAAATACACTAAAATAATTTTTTACATATCTAAAATTACTGGGTTTTTTGTTTGTTTGTTTGTTTTGTACTGGGGATTGAACCCAGGGGCATTCTACCTCCGAGCTACACCCCCAGCCCTATTTTTTATTCTTTATTTTGAAACAGGGTCTCACTAAGTTGTGGAGGGCCTCACTAAGTAGCTGAGGCTGGCTGCGGACCCAGATCCTCCGGTCTCAGCCTCCCAAGTACTGGGATTACAAGCGTGTGCCACCACGCCCGGCTTAATTACTGTTTTTTTTGAGAGTGGGGTTTCACTGTGCTGCCCAGGCTGGCCTCACACTCATGATCCTCCTGACTCAGCCTCCCAAGTAGCCGGGATTACAGGCATGTGCCACCATGCCCAGCTGTATTTCTATAATTACCTATTTCAGCTGTAGTGTGTGATAATTCACAGTGCGTATGTCTGGTGTTTCAATTCATTGCCCTTAGTTTTTGGACAGGTGAACAATGGGATTGTCAGGAAATGCTGGCCATTGGGAAAGGCCGAGGTCGGGAGTGGCGGGCTCTGTCCCGGCCACGTCACTCCGTGGGTCAGCGGACCTGTGACTGGCGTGCGTGGGTGCCACCATGGGCCTTGCCTCCGTTTCCCTCTAAGTCTGCTAAGACCATCTTTGAGGGCGTCTAGCTGTTAAGTCGGATTGAAGAGTTGGGAGGAGAAGAATGGCTAATAGGAAGCTCAGGGGGAAAGGGCCGTGCCCTGTCAGCCCACTCCACTCTGTCCTCAGCACGTTTCACATTTATCCACCTTACAGCTTATCTTACGGCTGCACACCTGTGTCAGTTCTCTGTGGAACAGTCATGTATCAAGCAAACTCTCCCAACCCTGAAGACACTTCCATCTGACTCAATAGCTGGAAACCCTGTAAATATGATCTTAGCAGACTGAGAGGGAAACTGAGGCAACCCACCGTGACAGCGCCCAGGCCACCGTCGAATTGTTACTGAGTGTCACAGGACGATGGTGTGCTAAGTCACATCCCTGTGACCTCTACTTTCTCTCTTTTAGCACATTTGACTCGTAGCTCAGTGCAGAGATAATGGGACACAGATCCAGCAGCATCAGATGCACGCTTAAGCCAAGAAGCCTCACCGTTGATCTCTGCGATGCTTGGTTTAAATACCGCTTTCCTAAGTTGACATGCAGCTTCATGTTTGTGGTTTCCAGTCGCAGGAGAAAGAGGCAAATCATGGGAAATGCTAACATCAGGGGTTTATTGTAAAAAAGAAACTTGTATTTGCAGCATACTTCAGACCCCTCGCCCGTTAGTGATTAAAAATATGACTCCAAAGGCTAAAATAATCTCAGTCACCACGGGAATATCTGGTGTATTTTACTTGCCAACACAGAGAGAACAAAATACATTTTCCAAGGAATTACAATAACGAACAGAAGAAAGTTGATTCAGCCTCTTAAATATTGCTCATCAATTTCCTGTACTGGAAACGTAAAATTTTCCTGAACCCTTAAGCACCATTTAGGAAGAGGAAGAGGCCTGACGTGCTTTATTCTCTGTTACCTGAGTATGAGCGACACCAAAGTCCTTGACGTCTCTGAAGACGTTGGGAGCTCTCCCAGGGAATCGCCTGAGTGAGGGTGGCAGAAGTGCAGACGGCCCCTTTCCAGGTTTATGGAAAGCGGTGTAGACAAGAAGACCTGAATGCAGTCTGCTGGTCTTTGGTGGCAGTGACCTGCATCCATGTGAGGCTTCCCCCCTTCTCGAAGACAGCGAGATTCTGCCCTGCAGGGTTACTGCTGCCAACGGTGGAGCCGGCTCTCAGACTGAGGTAAGGGCTGAATGTTGGGTCTACGCAAACAGCGCTACTTTGCTGTTTCATTGTTGAAAATCTCAGCCCCATAAAAAGAGTAAAACCCGGATGGGGATGCAGAGACAAGGCCTTCAGACAGTGCTGCTCTGCAGACCTTTCTCTGCTCTCTTTCGCGTTTCTTCAACCCATGAGTTTTTAGAGTAAAATAGTAAAGATTTTTTTACCTTCCCCAAGCTCTCTTCGGAGCTTCGCCATCCTGTCCTGGTGTTCTTCATTATTGACTCAAGAGCTTCCTGATGGGTAAAAGTAACTCAGCCCCACTCATGAACACTTGTGTCTTTACTATTCTTGTCTAAAGAATAGATGGATTAGTAGAAAAATAATAAATGACCATAACAGGGAAGAAAGACTGGAAATCTGTCAAAATGGCTTGGCAGGAAGTTCTATAACAAAGATGGAACCTACAGCTCAAAATCAGTAATTTATGACCTGGGAGGATTAACGAGTTCCAGTATGTGTGCAGGAGGACTGACGAATGGGAGAAAATCCCTCTTGCTTCTCACCAGCCCAAGCAAATAGTTGCAGAAAGCGAGAGGCAAACTTCTCGCCCAAGTCCGTCTGAGGACTGGCCAGTCCACACCAAAACCGTGCTGTGTTTACATGGAATAATCACGAAAAGTCAAATTTCCAAGACATAACATACAAACAGCATCAGTTTCTAGAGCAACTGTTACAATAGCCCCAAACATTAAACATTTGGTTCATTAGATGAGCATTCGACAGTGCTGCATTAAGAAAGACAGCTTGGGTTGCAGAACATGGATGGATAGAGATCTACAATCAAAGTCAGCAGCGGTCCATGTGCATACGTTATATAAAATGGACCTTCCAATTTTATCTTCATTAAAAGTGTTTTCAAAACACTTCTTTCATTCTTCCATCTTCTAGTGATAACAGTTCTTAAACATATAGGACTTAGAGTGCTGGAATTGTCAGGGTTGGTCAAATAAATGAACAAGGTACATCTTAACACCAATGAGTGCGGGGCAGGGGGCAAGTTACCTGACAGCCCACCACCTGTGGCTTGTTCATCTCACTGAGTGGACCTCCAGATGCAGGCCGATTCCAGGTAAAAGTTGCCCGGAGTTCTGCAGTAGATTTGGTTATTACGTAAGTCCAGAGGCTTCCCATGCTTCCTAAAGCTAAATTATTTGAGCACTTCCTTTATTTTGTCTTGGGGAAGTAGGTATTATCACCCTTTTTCCATTTTTAAAAGTATGGAATATGCTTCTGGGGAAACTTCGAATAGCGTCTCCTCTGCCGCCTCCTGCCACTCGGGAAGGGTAGTTTTTATCTTGGGAGAATTTTGCATCCTGCAGTGCATCTCCTCTGAGGAGAGCTTTGTGTGGTCCAGGAACAAAGCTGCACAACACAAAAAAGAGAACATCATGGAAGATGCATGCCACTTCATCTCTCTCTCGCTCTCTCTCTCTCGCTCGCTCTCTCTCCCTCCCTCCCTCCCTCTCTCCCTCTCTCCCTCTCCTCTCCTCTCCTATCCTCTCCTCTCCCCTCCCCTCCCTTCTCTCTCTCTCTCCCCCCTCTCTCTCCCCTCTCTCTCTCTCTCCCTCTCTGCCTCTCTCTCTCCCTCTCCCTCTCTCTCTCTGCCTCTCTTTCTCTCTCTTCCTCTCTCTCTCCCTCTCTCTCTCTGCCTTTCTCTCTCCCTCTCTCTCTGCCTCTCCCTCTCTCTCTCTCCTCTTCTCTTTCTCTCTCTTCTATCTCTCTGTCTCTCTCTCTCCCTCTCTCTCTCAAATTTCACAAGACCGTGTCTGTTCACATAACAATCCTCAATAAGCACTTGTCTAATGAAAGCATGAATGTTTGCACTCCCTTTCTCCCCCCCCCCATCCCTGTCTCTCCCTCCAAATGTCTACTGTCTGCTGTATGTAAGGCAGTTAGGTGCAGGGGGGGACATAGATAAAGAACCTGATTTGGAGTCGCGAGTAACCCAACAGTGCAGGAGAGCTGGAGTCAGACTCTGGGATACCTTGAACTCCAGACTGAGAAATTGCGGACTCATAGAAGCCAAGCGATAAGAGAGTCAAGCCCATCAATAAAACTTTCTGTGCTAACGGAAATGTCCTACAATCCGTACTGGCCAGTATGGCCGCCACTAGCCACAGCTGTCCGCCGAGCACTTGAGATGTAGTGCGACTGAGGAACTGAATTTTGGACATTGCAGGAATGGAGCCATTTCGGACATCCTTACTGTACAGGGATGTGTTGGAAAGAACGTGAGGTCCAAAACATATCCCAGCCCCTCCACTTTCTAACCAAGCATTTCTGGGCGAATCGCTTAACTAGACTGATCCTCGTTTCTTCAGGTGTAAAGTGGGGATTTAAAACAACCCATGTTTCTGGGAACAGCCGAAGTCCCCTAGTCTAACCGTGGAGCTCTGCTGGTCAGAATCAAGAAACAGAGGTGCAGAGAGGTGAAGGTCGGTGGCAGAGCTGGGGCCGTGCCCCAGCCTTTCTGAGATTGAGTCCAATATTATTTTCAATGAGCTAGGTTTCTATTTAAGGGGAACTACCAGGATACTTGGAATAGAAAGTGAAATGGTAAATACCATGCTACGGGAGCATGTGTGTACAGAGCCACAGGAAGGCTGATGGTTTGGGGTAGGCTAGACAGAATGAAAGGTGTGAGGGGCCTGGCACATAGCAGGCTCTTCATGAATATTTGTACAATGAATGTGTGAGAGTCTGGTGGTGTGAGGAGAGAGGTTTACCAGCACTGATAAGCTTCAGCAGTTAGCTGAATTGCGGTGAAGGGAGGGCTCAAGAGAACTTAATGTCAAGATCAGAAGAACAGTGGCGATATTCACTGTGATTCCCTCCCTCCCTTCTTTCTTTTTTTGTATATTTCTCTTGGTGGGGTTCAAAGTGAGAGAAACGTACATGCCCGCGCCACTTGGTGTGTCCCTCCGCATCCCACCACTCCCCCTCCTCCCTCTGTGCATGGCAGTGAGGTTGGTAGTGATGCCTCCATGTATGGACACAGCCTAATTTGAGCTGTTTCCTTCCTCAGTCCTCCTTTCCCTCCTCACCTCCCTCCCCCAATTCCCTTCCCCTATTTTACTGGTCTGTCCTCGTTTATCTGAAGGAGAGAAAACATATGGCCCTTGACTTTCTGAGACTGGCTGATCTTATTTAGCACAGTATTTTCTAGTTCCATCCATTTTCCTGCAAATGACGTAACTGTGTTCTTTATAGCTGAGTAAAGCTCCGTTGTGTGTTGTATGTATGGCAGTTTCTTTGTCCATACATCTGTTGACGGACACCTAGGCTGGTGCCATCATTTGGCTCTCGTGAATCGTGCTGCTATAAACATGGGTACGCATGGAGCACTATGGGATTCTGCCTTTTGTTCTTTTAGAAAGATACCGAGGAGTAGCACAGCTGGGTCATACGGTGGTTCCATTCTGGTCTTTTGAGGGACCCCCACACTGATCTCCATAGTGATCTGTTTCTTTACCTCTCCCTGCTTTCACTGGCTGTAAAACCTCACCTCTTCTCACAAAACATCAATATTTTTATTGATTAACATTGATTAACAACAAAATCATTACAGTGGAAAAATATCGAACAAATTCAAAATGATTTCATCTTTTACACATGCACAAACACCCGTGCGCACACACCCTACACACACATATTCTTTTTCATCTCCAAAGAGAATTAGGGCTGAAGGAAACATCAGACTAAGAGAGAGAACCACGCCCTTCATGTTGCATGGCCCCCACCCGAAGCCTCCGTGCACCGCATCCTCGGTGCCTGAGCTTCTGAGACCCAGGTCGTCGCAAAGTGCGTCTTCGCTCACTTCTGCCGGTGCTTTTAAGGATGTACTAAGTTGATCAAACTTCCAGTTTCCAAGGACAGCAACCATGGCTAAATTTCAGTGCAAAAATAATCTCACACACTCTTCATTTTGGCTCTTCCCTGTATTTTCTTACTAATTTCTAGACTCTGAATATTATCAATTCAAATTCTCCAAAGTGACAGTTTGTATGCCCTCTGACGGGGAGATGGGGAGGGCATCGAGTCTGAAGCTCATGGCTTGATTGTCTGATCTATTGTTGTTCTCTTCCCATTCCCCTCACCCCTCCCTTCCCTTTTTTCCTTTTCTTTTGTGTCAACTTTAGTTATCTTTGTTATCTTCTTTTGTATATATTAAGAACACTTGTTAAATTGGCAGATGCTTCTAAGCATGACATTGCTATCTTTTTTTCCCTCGCAAAGAGGTCAGCCATGTTCCACACCCTGTCTTTGAATTTCTCTATTTGCACTCTACTGTGCACAGGTGTTTGTGTTTCATCCACACTTGAAAAGAATCACTTAATTACCCAGCTTTGTCTCTCTTTCTCCTATGCTAGATTGTTCAGAAAATTCTTTGTTGATGGGTAACTCCATCAACAGGCAGTCAGGACAGACAGGGGGAGGCGGTAGTCACTTCCCTTTGCCACTTGTGCTCGGCTCCACTGAAGGTGATGGGAAGAAAGCTGTGGCAAATTCTAGATTAAATGGGGCGGAGGGGACTGATTGTCGACTTCTGTTCTCCATGATCGGATTCCTCCCTCTATGTAGATGGTCAGGACTCAGCCGTGCCACCTTTGCTAATTGACTACACGCATGGGTGTAGAAAGTACACACGATGGTTTCTATTTTCAGAATTATTTTTATCAGCCGGGCGTGGTGGCGCACGCTTGTAATCCCAGTACTTTGGGAGGCGGAGACCGGAGGATCCAGGTTCGCGGCCAGCCTCAGCGCGCATGAGCGAGCATGCGCACGATCGATCAATCGATCTCTTTCTCCTCTCTCTCTGTCTCTCTGTCTCTCTGTCTCTCTGTCTCTCTCTCTCTCTCTCTCTCTCTCTCTCTCCCTCTCCCTAATGAGGCCCTCCGCAACTTCGTGAGACCCGGTTTCAAAAATAAAGCATAAAAAAAAATAGGGCCGGGGGTGTAGCGCGGAGGTAGACCGCCCCTGCGTTCAATCCCCGGTACCGCAAAAAAAAAAAAAAAAAAGAATTATTTTTATCGTAATCCACACTTTGTGTGTCCAGGAAGTGTCCTTTGGAAAGCAGAATTGCAACAGATGTGTTAGTCCCACGGCACTGGTGACTGTCCGTTTTTACAATTCAGCTGTTTGGGCGCTGGGCTGTCACCACGCCTCCCTGACTGGGTGGCAATCAGCAGCTGGCCTCTGGCTTGTCTCTGAGCAGATCTAAGTGCTAATCAAAGCGCTGTCCTGGCTCTCCCCCTTTAGCTCTCTGCCTCCTCCGTTACGGGCGATTAGATCCAGTTTCTTTCTTTTCCATCTGATAAGGACGGGCTTCCGTGTGCCCGCCTCCACATCTCCCGGCAGATGATCTGCTGCCTGGGCACTGGGAGGACCTGGCACGCCGTCTGTGTGGCCAGACCTTTTGCCTGGCAGGCATCCTCGCCCACTCCATCCTCCGTCGGTTCTGCCTCGCTTCTCTTGAACGGCTCCGGCAGGGAGTTTCAGAAGCAGCTGTGACTCATTACCTTTTACTACAGTTTTGGTCACCTGGAGCAGGCCCAGGGAGTCCCAGCCTATTATCCCATCAGGGAGCTCACAGACAGCGTGCGCATGTCATTTCTCAATCCCCCTGTCCCCAGCCAGTTCACTGCGCAGACGCACTGGAGGAGCCGGCCTCCTGCGTACGTACCTAGGACATCGAGGAGAAGCAGGAGGAAACTTCTGTCCAAATTGCTGTGCATCCTCTCTCCTGCCTCACGCTGGAGTGGGTGCCAAAAGTGCCTCGTTTCGTTTGTTTGTTTTTTTGGTACTGGGGATTAACCCAGAGGCATCCCACCACTGAGCTACACCCCAGCCATTTTTATTTTTTATTTCCAAACAGGCTAAGTTGCAAAGGGCCTTGCTAAGTTGCTGAGGCTGGCCTCTAGCCTGCAATCTTCCTATCTCAGCCTCCCAAGTACTGGGATTACAAGCGTGCACCTCCACGCTTGGCCCCCAAACGCCTCTTAATTGTGTAGGTTTGCTCTGGTACTTACCCTTGCAGCCATGGCTGGCGGCGTAATATGTGAATGCAAACTTGAGCCCCGAGGTAAAAAATCAAGAAGAAAAGCTGCTCTTTTCTTCCTTCCTTCCTTCCTTCCTTCCTTCCTTCCTTCCTTCCTTCCTTCCTTTCTTTTTCTTTCTTTCTCTTTCTTTCTTTATTTTTTCTTTCTTTCCTTCCTTCCTTCCTTTTCTCTCTCTCTCCCTCTCCTTCTTCTCCTTCTTCTCCTCCTTCTCCTTCTCCTTCTCCTTCTTCTCCTTTTTCTTCTTCTTCTTCTGTCTGTGGTTTCTCTCTCTCCTCCTGCCATGGAGGTCTTTTATTTGCCATTTAATGTGCAGCTCCACTGGCATGGGGATTCTCAAGGGCAGTACAAGCCCTCTGTGACCCCAGCGGTTAGACTCCTCCCTGCAGCCTCTAGACACTTGGCCTGGAGGTTGAGTCAGGCACCTCCCCTTCCATCAGCTGGCTGTCCCACCCTGCAACAGAGGAGTGGTCCCCAAGAATCTCACCACCTCTTTGGGGACACAGTGGGTACCTATACGGAGGAGGGCAACAGGCAAAGGCACCTTGGAGCCACCAGCTTGGAGCAGAGGGCCGCTGCTGTCCCTGTCCCAAGACTGTGACCCCACACCTCCCCAAGTTTGTGTCTCGTCACACCTGCCAAAGAGGGGTGGGCAGGGGAGGCCTGGGGAGCCAGGAGGGCTGAGTGGTGTGAAAGAACAGATCTTGGGGAGATGACAGTAAGCAGCTGGCTCATCGGCCCAGGCTCCAAGCACCCTCCACCAACGTGTGCTTTACTGCCCACTGGATTGCTTACAAAACACAAACTCAAAAGTTACTAATAGTGACTGCTGCGACAGATGCACACCCATATTTACAGCAGCACAACTCACAACTGCCAAGTTAAGGGACCAACCTAGGTGTCCTTCAACAGAAAACATAGAGTACATACACAGAGAGCTTTACTCAACCATATAGAAGAACGAGAGTGCAGCGTTTGCAGGAAAATGGCTAGAACAAGAGAACATTATGCTAAGTGAGATCAGGCAGACCCGGAAAGTCAAGTCGGATGTTTTTTTTCATATGAGGTAGCTAGAGAGGAAACAAAAGGGACTTCACACCAGGCACGGTGGCGCTCGCCTGCAATCCCAGCACTTGGGAGGCTGAGATAGGAGGATCGCAGGTTCAAAGCCAGCCTCAGCAACTCAGTGAGGCTCACAGCAACTTAGTGAGACCCTGTTTCCAAATAAAAAATAAAATACGGCTCGGGTGTAGCTCAGAGGTAGAAGGCCTCTGGATTCAATCCCTAGTATCACACGCACACACACACGCACACACACACGCACACACACATGCACAAAAGAAGAACTTCAGATAAATGAGGAAGAAACCAGTAGGATAGTGGAAGAGGATGGGGGACGGAAGGATGGAGGGAAAAAGGAAACAGACCAAAATAGTGTCGTGTTCATATAGGAAGGTATCACTTCCAGTCCCAGGAGCACGCACAGGAGGGAAGAGGAGGATAGGGGCGGCGCGTGGAGTGAAACACCAAGAGACGTTGTACACATACAAGAGGGTATCACTTTGAATCTCACTATGGCCTGTAATTACATTGCACCAATAAAATTCTAAAAATAAAGTGGCTGCGGAGCCTTGAACCCCAGGTGCAGGGCCCCATTGAGGCGCAGGGGCCCTGTGCAAGGGCACAGTCCACAATGCGCCCAGCACACCTGCTCAGCACCACAGCCTCCTCGCAGCCTGCCAGCCTCACCCAGAGTCGCTCCCAGCAGCTCACCAGACTCCCTCTTCCGAGCTGCCAGCCCCCCCCCCCAGCAGGGGGCGCCCTGCTCCTCCTGGACGGACGTGAACGGCGGATTCAGGCTCAACTTCAGCACCACGCGCGGCTGGACAGCTCCCTGCAAGCGCATCCCAGGGTGAGCGGGAGATTCCAGGCGCGGTTCTCCCAGCTGCCCCGCTGGGGCTTCCGCACACAAGGGCACACACCACACGGCGGTGGAAGGCGGCACACTGGCAGAGGGGCTGCCTGAGCGGGCGTCCCGGTGCTGGGCACACTCTGCTTGGTTATGGTCAGTGGCCAGAGATGTGTGAGTGTGTTAGTACAGAAGGATGTACCACAAAAACAAAGGAACTCTCCTAACCACTTGACTGCACGTAGTTCTAATTTTAAAAATAGAAGCAATATTCACGTGTGCAAAAGACATGATACATGCCTAAACTAAGTTTTTTTTTCCGGTACTAGGGTTTGAACTCTACCTCTGAGCTCCACCCCCAGCCCTATTTTTTATTCTTTATTTTGAAACAGGTTCTCACTAAGTTGTGGAGGCCTCACTAAGTCGCTGGGGCTGGCTGCGAACCTGCAATCCTCCTGTCTCAGCCTCCCACGTACTGGGATTACAAGTGTGCGCCACCACGCCTGGCTCTAAACTACTAAGTTTTAAAAGGGCAGAACTAATGTCTGCCCTTGTTTAATTTTTTTTGGTTCTGGGGATCAAACTCAGGGGCATTCTACCTCTGAGCCAAAGCCTTTTGATTTTTTGCTGGGGCTTGGTGGCGCAGGCCTAGTATCTCAGGACTTGGGAGGCTGAGACAGGAGGATTTGGGGTTGGAGGACAGCCTCGGCAACTTCTTCTTATTATTATTTTCATTTTGAAACAGGGTCTTGCTAAGTTGTTGAAGGTCTCACTAAGTTCCTGAGGTTGCCCTTGAACCTGCGAGCCTTCTGTCTCAGCCTTCCAAGTTAAAGGCATGTGCCACTGCACCTGGCTTTTCCTTGTTGGTACTCTATCTTAATTTTTTTTTTTTTTTTTGCGGTACTGGGGATTGAATGCAGGGGCGTTCTACCTCCGCGCTACACCCCCGGCCCTATTTTTTATACTTTATTTTGAAACTGGGTCTCACGAAGTTGCAGAGGGCCTCACTAAAGAGAGAGAGAGAGAGAGAGAGAGAGAGAGAGAGAGACAGAGAGAGACAGAGAGACAGAGAGACAGAGAGCTGAGGCTGGCCGCAAACCCAGATCCTCCGGTCTCCGCCTCCCAAAGTACTGGGATTACAAGCATGCGCCACCACGCCCGGCTCTATCTTAGTTTTAAAAATGATTAAGTTCTACTCTTATTATATTGCTCTTTTTCCTGTCTTTGGGTTTAGTTTCTCTCTCTCTCTCTCTTTCTCTCGTTCTCTCAAATCTCAAGACCAATGCTTAGCTCACTAGTTTTTAGGGTTTTAATTTTTTCCCTAGCACAGGAATTGAAACTATAAACATTCCTAAATCACAACTTCTGATGCATCCCACAGGTTTTACGATACAACATTCTGATTATCATATAACAGGGACTCAATAAGTTGCGGAGGGTCTCACTAAGTAGCTGAGGCTGGCCGTGAACCTGGATCCCAGTACTTGGGAGGCTGAGACTGGAGGATCCAGGTTCACGACCAGCCTCAGCTACTTAGTGAGACCCTCTGCAACTTAGTGAGACCCTGTACTGTAAAAAAATAAAAAAAATAAAGCAAACAACAGAACTTCAAATCCCCAGCCCACATTCAATTTAAGGAATTTTCTGGAAGGTACCACTCTAGTTGCTCCATTGGTGGGCGATAGGATGAGTGGTGTCTAAACCCACATCTTTCAGACTTGGTTAGATTGCTGGAGGGGACGGCGGCCCAGGAGAGCGGCTCCCTAGAATCCACGGGCCGGATGATCCTGCCTTCTAGTTGACACTGTGTGCTGATACGCCATTAAATGCAACCTTTCCAGCAGGGACTTCACAGAGGTGACCACGTGTGTCTCCCACTGCGTCCCCTCGGGAGGGAGGCACATAGCAGCAGGTCTCGGTTTAAGTGAGTACTACCAGATCTCACCAGGGAAGGGCACATTTTCCTCCGTGTAATTAGAAATAACCTCAGTGGTTCTGTGAGACAGCTTCAATCCTTGCTCCCCAACAGCCAGCCATACAATGGTCTTAGCATCCCCTAATGATCAGTTTTTACATTTGTAGTTAACATTGTTATTATACTGTGAATTATGAATCGTTCATTTTTCTAGTTCTACCATTTCCTCCACATTTATTAGCTAGTCTCCCTCCCTCCCTCCCTCCCTCCTTCCCTCCCTCCCTCCCTTCCTTTCCTTTCCTTTCCTCCCTCCCTCCCTCCCTCCCTCCCTATCTCCCTCCCTCTCTCCCTTCCTTCTTTCCTTCCTTTTTGGAGATTGAACCCAGGGGCATTCTGCCTCCGAGCTACAGCCCTAGCCCTTTTTATTTTTTATTTTTGAAACAGGGGCTTGCTAAGTTGCTGAGAGCCTCACTGAGTTGCTGAACCTGCAATCTTCTTGTCTCAGCCTCCCAAGTACTGGGATTACAGGTGTGCACCACCATGCCCAATTTATTAGCCAGTATTCTTATATAAAGAAGAGCTTGTCTGCCCCTTCACCCCTTTTTAGGTATCTATATAGACTTGAAGATTTTAAAAGTTCAGTGTGTTATAATATATTACCATCATTATTCTCTCTGATGTTCAGATTATCCAAGAGTAGGCCAGTGGGAATCCTTTCAAGACAACTTGCTTGTCCTCTGTATAGGGTATTGTTCGTTTCTAAACATTTTCTTGCTTCTTGGCATACTAAATTGCCTAGGATAGCATTACACATTCCCTGCTGCAGCCTCGAACTAGGCGTTTCTAAGGAACCATGAAACCCTGGTTCCACTAAAAACAAAGCAAGAATAACCAACAAAAACCCCCAAACACATCTATCTGGTTATTTTTCACATCAACCTGGTCATTTCACAAAAATGTCTTTCATTCCCTTGAATTGCATTTAATATCATGTAGCAATAGATTTTTTTTTGTCCAAATAAGATGGAGGGGGAGAGAGAAGAAGAAAAGGAGGAGACAGAAAACAGAGAGAAGAAAGGGGAAGGGTGCACATTCATTTATGTAGCGCCACCGAGCGAGCAGGCGATACCTTCGGGTCTGCCCCGGGGGCTGCCGGGGGTCCGTGGAGCCGAGTCTGCTGCACTTTGCTCTGAAGTTTGTCGGTGGGTATTTGTTGATTGCATCTGGGGAAAGAAAAGGCAGCGCTGAGTCTCTTACTCCTGGCTGGGGACATCGCTGCAGGCTGCTCTGAGCATACATGTCAATCCCCCGAAGAAAGATACCAACAGGGCGGTCATAGGAGATGAAAGCAGATTTCTCAGGGGAAATCTCTGAAACTGAGTTTAAGAATGACATCTCTTCTGAATTGATAGGTGAACTCAACTAACTTTTCAGCGAGACACCCTTCGCAACGCAAGTCGTCATTAACCATTAGAAGAGACACCATGAGCCAGTCCTAATACTCTGCCCCTTTAATTAATATGAACAAATTAGCATAGTTATTTTTTATTTGTTCCTGTGGGTTATCCAAATGTGAAGGATAAAGGACATTCCCTTTATGGTCTTTGTGTCACCAACAATAACAACATCGGTGCCGTTTTGGTTTCATTCATTAGCGACTCGCTTCATTTGGAAGTGTATTAATTTTTCATAATAGTAAAGCATGCCTCATATCATTTAAAAATCTGAAAGCATTTTTATGGGAAACATTAAAAATGTATTATATATTCCCTTCAAGCATTAAATTGAATAGAGCTGGTAAACACAATTCGACTCTTCCTGGTAGTAATGTAAGGTCCTTGTGAGTAGCAGGTATGTCTTGGGTGTGACACGGCAGAGGCTCCAGAGCTGCCATTGCAGGACGGCTTTGTGCTATGGACTCACTGGCCTAAGACTGTGTCACAGTTAGATAGAGAGTGTCCCCTGAAAAGCTCAGGTATTAATGTTTAGAGTTGATGTAATTAAGTCTTGAGGGTTGTAATCTCATCAGTGGATAAATCCATTGTAATGGATGTACTGGGTGGTAACCTACACAGGTGGGGTGTGGCTGGAGAAGGTGTGTCCCTGGGGATGTGGCCTTAGGGACTGTGCTTTTGTCTTTGAATCCCCTTCCTTGCTCATTCTCTTGCTTCCATCCTTCATGATATGAGAGCAGAGCCCTTGCTCTCTCCCTCTCTGTGCTTCCTGCCACCATGCCCTGAGCTCCGCAGACCCAGCCTTACATGGACTGAACCCGAAATCTCCAAGAAACTATGAGCAAATAAATCTTCCTCTAAGTCATGTGGTCAGTCATTTCGGATGACAGTGTGAGAGTGTTGACTAAGACAGGCTGTGATGCCACCCTTCCTGCACACCTGATTTCTAGTTTTTATCAGTCTCAACTCTGAGTATCAGATTGTCAGCAGTTTTGCTTCTCTTGGAAAGTGTGTTGATTCTGATATGGACTGTGCCTGGTAACCGGCTCTGTGACAGCAGCATGTTAAACAGTGGTCACAGAAACTTATAGAACTTCACATGCTCCTGAAGGGCGGTGTCCACATCTGTTTTGGTCAAACCCAGCCTGAACAGTGAGTTGCTCAGAGTGATCAATAGATGTTCATATTGAGTGGGTAAACATGAGTGCATGGGCCTGCAGAGGAATTGACTTCCTGTACTTTTACACCTATATTTTCTTTTTCTTTTTGTGGTCCTGGGGATTGAACCCAGGGGCATTCTACCTCTGAGCTACACCCCCAGCCCTACTTTATTTTATTCTGAAATAGGGTCTCACTAAGTTGCTGGAGCTGGCCTTGAACCTGCAATCCTCCTGTCTCAGCCTCCTAAGTACTGGGATTACAGGCATCCACCACCACACTCAGCTAGGAAATTCCATTTTAAGACTTCCAATTCCATGCCTCTTTTTTTTTTTTTTTTGTGGTAACGGGGATTGAACCCGGGGGCATTCTACCTCCAGGCTACACCCCCAGCCCTATTTTTTTATTCTTCATTCTGAAACAGGGTCTCACTAAGTTGCAGAGGGCCTCACTAAGTAGCTGAGGCTGGCTGCGAACCCGAATCCTCCAGTCTCAGCCTCCCAAGTACTGGGATTACAAGCATGCGCCGCCATGCCTGGCTTCCATGCCTCTTAAGGAGTGTTTGTCTTCAAGTTTTCAGAGTCTGTGGAGGAGTTCTTCTGTTTTACCTTTATAAACACCTCAGAATTCCTTCCTTCAGAATGACCCCGCACCCCATTTTTCCTCCTTTTTTTCTAGCTCCTCTTTGGGTTCTTATTCCAGAACACATCAATGTAAATTTCACTCTAGGAGCTTACTGCTTCCATACCAGTGTTTTTTGTTTGTTTTGTTTTGTGATTTTGGTACTGGGGATTGAACCCAGGGGCGTTCTGTCTCTGAGCTACACCCCCAGCCCTTTTTTTATTTTTTATTTTGTTTTGTTTTGTTTTTGCAGAACTGGGGATGGGACCCAGGAGCATTCTACTTCTGTGCTACACCCCCAGCCCTTTTTTTTTAATTCTTTATTTTGGAACAGGGTCTCACTAAGTTGCAGAGGGTCTTGAAGAACCAAAGCGACACCATGACAGGATTTAGTTAAGGCTTTAAGTAAAATAGGCCTAAGTATCTGTTTTTCTAGATGTTAAGTTTCTATAGCCTGTTGCCCCATACCCTGTAGAAACCATTAAGTGTGCTAATCTGATCCTGCCCCTAGCAACCCCTAGAAACAGCCAATCGGTGTCAAGCACACCTGGGTCTGGAATTTGCAGATAATCAGGTGAGGCCACTCTGACCAGAGTCAGCAGGCCCCCCACCATCCTGGACATTCTTGAGAAAAGTACTGCGGGCTTGACCAATCAGCTTAAATGTCACCATATATGGTTAATGCTTCCCTAATGATGACCCCTACCTAAGGCGCGAAAATTAAACCAACCAGGGAACGCCAACAAGCTCATGTTTTAAACTAACCTATCAATGTAAAGGTGGGGCGGGCTGCCTCCTTAAGGGATAAAAGCTTTGTTCTTGGAGAGCAAGGGGCTTCTCTCTGTGACCACTGCATTGGTGCACGTCAGGAGCCCAAGCTCGAGCTTGAATAAAGGACCCTCGTGTGCTTTGCATCAGAATCGGCTCCTGGTGGTCTTTGGTGGGATCACGAACTGGCATTTCAGTCTCACTAAGTACCTGAGTCTGGCTGCAAACCTGCGATCCTCCTGTCTCAGCCTCTCAAGAGCTGGGATTACAAGCATGCACCACCACACCTGGCTTTATTTTTTATTTTGAAACAAGGTCTCATTAGGTTGCCGAGGCTGGCCTTGAACCTGCAATCCTCCTGTCTCAGCCTCCCGAGTACTGGGATTACACGTGTGCGCCACCACGCCAGGCTTACCAGAGTTTCTTACACCACAGTGTATATACGAATCACTGGGGGGATCTTGATAAAGTGCAGACTCTGCTTCCAAAGCTCTGGTGTGGGACCCAGAATCTGCGTTTCTAGCCAGCTGGCAGGCGATGCTAGTCCTGCTGGTCCTAGTCTCACACTCTAAATGGCAGAGGACAGAACCCCAGCCCCATCCACACCCTCCAAGCTCCACAGAGCTCGCCCACATGGCCAGTCAGTGTCTCTACAGCTTCCACCAGCCTCACCATGTAACACCAGTGTGGAGTTTGAGACCCAGCTGGGACCTCCGCTGACCACAGGGGGCGCTCTGTAGCCCTTATGCTCTCTTCTCTGCAGCGGGATTGCAAGGGGCGGCTTGCTGTGAAAGCGCTCAGAAACTTGACTGTTTCTCAACCTTCAGTGTCGCATCAGAGCATGGTTTCTTTTAATCCATCCTGTTACATTCAAAATGGACTGCATATTTTCAAAGCAAGCTCATTCCAGGAAATACCGCCCATGTTTATTTTTTAAGGGTACAGTTATACTAGCTACTGGCATCATCAAAAGTCATTAACAAGGCTAAGAAGGTTGTGCAAACCAGCAGGGTGTGGTGGTGCACACCTCTCATCCCAGTGCTTGGGAGGTTGAGACAGGAGGATCACAGGTTTGAGGCCAGCCTCAGCAATGTGGCGAGGCTCTCAGCAACCTAGCAAGACCCTGTTTCAAAACAAAAAATGAAAAGGGACGGGGGTGTAGCTTGGAGGTAGAATGCCCCTGGGTTCAATCTACCCTGCCCCCCCAAACAGACAGTTGTGCCAACCTGCATCTTTCATTCTGACATTAGGTAACATCCTATCTCCTCACACTTCAGACTTTGCCTTCCGAACTCGTAAGTAAAAGCAAAGCCAAGTGTTGCCTAATTTTTCTTTGGCTTTCTCTTTTGGCCTGTTAACGGGTGAAACTTTCCATCAAAGGGCAGCATGCTCATGTTACAGGGTAGCAACTCTGCGCTGCAGCCTGAGCCCGGGCTGTGACTTCACCCCCCACACTGTGCTGCTCCATGCGGCCAGATGTGCAAACAGCTGCTTGTTATGATGGCTTCCCCATAGGAACCAGAGGCCTCGAAAGCCGAGCCAGAAAATCAAACCCCGAGGAATCGGAGGCTTCCTCCCTCCCGCTGGCCATCTTTCCATGTTTTCCTTTCTGACCCTGGAATGCCCTTGAAGACGGGCAGGAAGTTTCCCAGAGGGGGCGTCGGCATCTCACCCTTTTCTGGGGAATCCCAGGTCTACGCGTCCTGTGCAGGAAAGAACGATCGTGTGACTTACGCCTGATGGAGTTGATGAAGGACTTCACGAACTTCACCCCGTAACTGTGGTCAGGCTTATGGATCCGGCCAAGCTGGACGAGGTGGTGGTCCACGGGGACGCTGGCCAGGTCCTCCAGCTCCCTGTCATTCCAGGCGGGGCCCAGGGAGAGCACGAACAGGGCGTAGCCCTGACACTTGGCGCGCAGGGCCTCCCCCTTTAAGGTTTCCCTGTCCAGGTGGCTGGTTTCCCCGGCAGATATGACAAAGATGACTTTGTTTCTTCTCAGGTTGGGCGCATTTAAGAAGACATTGTCCAGCGTCCACCGCAAGGCGTGGCCGAGGTAAGCGTCCCCGTTGAGCTGTCGCACCGCCTGTGCCACGTGCCTCTTCATGAAGCGCTTGCTGCCGTACGTGGTGAGGTTGAACTCGGCTCTGACGGGGCTCCTCCGAGTGTTGGGGAGGAAGTCAGGGGGAGCGTGGCTCAGTAGGGCCACCCGGTCTCCAGTGACAGAGGTCG
Organism: Glis glis; assembly: GCA_004027185.1. Taxonomy (NCBI): domain Eukaryota; kingdom Metazoa; phylum Chordata; class Mammalia; order Rodentia; family Gliridae; genus Glis; species Glis glis. The sequence continues at coordinate 18,986 of PVJS01028979.1, forward strand.
CGGGCTCTGGGGCGATTTCAAAGTGATCTAAGAGCACCCCCAGGAAGCCTCTTATGTCTTCAAACTCGGCGCTTTCCACATTCCGGGAGCTGTCCAGGAGCAGAGCCACATCCATGTAAGACTGCACGGGGGGCGGTCTGGCCTGCTCGCAAGAGGGATCAGGCTTGCACACATCTATAAAACAAGTACAGGGTTACTAAGCCCATATGGACGGGAAAGGAAAGATCACACTTTTGATATTTGGGAAGTGCATAGTCTTTGATGCTAAAATAGTTATGAGATGACTTTAATATCAACAACCCAGATTTCCTAGTACACAGTTTATATCCATCGTCAAAGAGTATAGATTTTTATACCCACCTGTCTTAGACACCATTCACTAAGCTAATGTTTTTGTTTTTTTGGTTTCTTTTTGTATGTGTGTGTGTGGGGGGGGTTTGTTTGTTTGTTTTAAACACTAGGCTGCTTTCAACAGAAAGTAAATCTCAGTCGTGTTGTGTGTATAAGGTTTCAGGGCAATTTATCTCTTGTGTGCAAGAGGACAGTAGCAGAGTACGAAAGTGTCTGATCTCTTAAGATAAAGTGCAGGTATAACTCACAGCCCCTGTCATCATGCTCACTTTGATGGTTCTGTTATGAAAAAGTAATCTGCTTAAGCCAGGCACAGTGGTGCACACCTGGAATCCCAGTACTTGTGAGGTTGAGAGAGAAAGATCTCAGGTTCGAGGCCAGCCTTAGCAACTCAGTGAGACCCCGTTTCAAAATAAAAAGGGTTAGTGGTGTAACTCAGAGGTAAAATGCCCCCGGGTTCAATCCCTAGTACCAAAATAATAGTAATAATAATAATAATGGTTTAAAAAGTGAGAGTAAAAGAGAAATGTATCTTTTATACAAGTCAACTTAAAGATGTCTACAACTTCACGTCCATCTGTGTGGACAAAGCATGCTACAGTTCATGTTTGTATCTCCACAGTGCTTACTTGTTGAAGGTGCATGCCGGTTTGTTAAATGAATGAATATAAATATTGAATATTAATCGATTTTCATAACATAGATCATTTGTGTGTGTGTGTATGTATGGTGCTGGGGATTGAACCCAGGGGCATTCTACCCCTGAGCCACACCCCCAGCCCTTTTAATATTTTATTTTGAAACAGGGTCTCACTAAGTTGCTGAGGGTCTCGCTAAATTGCTGAGGCTGTACTTGAACCTGCGATCTAGCTAAATCGCTGAGGCTGTCCTTGAACCTGCGATCCTCCTGTCTCAGTCTCCCAAGTACTGGCACTCCAGGCAAGCATCACTATGCCTGGCTAAAATAGGTCATTTTTATAAATATGCATATCTTGTTTAACAAAAGAACGCGTAGTAATAAAAACAGAGAGTGCATTTTATTGAATCTGACCACAATGAATGTTCAGAGGAATAAAACAAATTGGTCATGGAAGGACCTTAGAGGTCAACTAGTCTTCTAATTTTATAGACTAGACTGAGGCCGGAAGCTAAATCATCGTGCCAGATGACACACAGTATTAGTAGAAGTTTCTACACATGAAGTCATGATTTATTATTAGAGATGAGGCCATGTGACAGGGTAGGGGGAGGCCCCTGGAAGTGGCCCCTGTGGCCCCTGCAGTAACACACACGTTGTGTGCCTCTAAGCTAAGCCACCGCCGGGTCTCAGTTCTGCAGCTTCTCTGTACAGTTAGGTGGCCGGACCCAGCTAGGGTCTGATTCACCCAGAGATCCCTTCTGCGGATCACATTCTGCTTAGTTTTCAATAAAGGTAATGCTCGACAATGAGAATGACCTCTTTAAAAACCAAAGGAGAGCCGGGCGTGGTGGCACACGCTTGTAATCCCAGTACTTGGGAGGCTGAGACAGGAGGATCGCAGGTTCGAGGCCAGCCTCAGCAACTTAGTGAGGCCCTCCGCAACTGAGCGAGACCCTGTTTCAAAATAAAAAATTAAAAGATCTGGAGGTATAAGCTTGGATGTAGAATGCCCCTGGGTTCAATCCCCAGTAACACACACACACACACACACACACACACACACACACACACACTCACACACACCACAACTAAAGGAAAAAACAAGAAAAGGAATAGCATGCATGTGAACAGCCGGCACTTGGATGTAGGGATGGGCCATAGATAAAAACGAGGAGATGAAAGATGAATGAGCAGAACGCAGACCCCAGGGGGTGTCGCACATTTCTTAACTTCACTCACGGACGCAGTGAAGATGGCTGTGTGCAGCTAGGGCTCCCTCCCTGAAACTCAGTAGAAGTTCATGCCCCTGTAGAACAGTCAGCTGACCGACCGGTCACCTACGTGCAAGGCAGCTTCTAAAATCAGGGACAGCAGGCTGCCCATTTGCTCGGTTCTGTGGGTTTTTTAATTGCAGGCAACGACAGCCAACATCTCTTCCATTATAGGCCTCAGAGACAAAACAAAGGCTTGAGCCAAGAAACGGAGCCAAAATCCATCCCCCGTCGCTCATGGGCACCTTCTGTGCGACACACCAGCACGCCATCATGGTAACTGATGTGTTTAAGGTGCGGCTGAGAGCGCCGGGATGGGAGGGAGCCAGGGCGCAGCGAGGGCTGACAAGGGACTGAACAGGCGTGACGGAGCACCTTCTCCCCGCGTCTCACCATAGCAGAACGTGCAGCGCTGGAGCCTCTCTACCGCGGCCGCCTCGTCAGCCCTGGAGAGGACCACTACGACCTGGAACGTCCCGGTGTCGTCGATCTGCAGGAAGCAGGGGAGGAAGAACTGCTTAGCGGGTGGAGACAGGAGACCCCCGGGGCAGGGACTGGTGGTGGGGACACAGTGGGGTGCAATGCTCTGCAAGATGGCGGCCCCTTCCTCGACTCACTATCTTCAGTAAATTCTGCAGTGCTCGCTGATGCTCTGTGCAAAAGTGGCTTCTTTGAAGAAATGTTGAATTCTGCATCCAGGTGATTGCAGGGGGGACAGAGGCTGCTCACCTGGACTCAGGGACAGAGGCTCCTGGGCCGGCTCTAGATCCTTACAATGGATCTTACTTTGACCATGTCCATTTGTGCACCAAAGACACCTTAAATTCGTTCTGGAGGTGTGTGAGCAGCGTCATGACCCATACGCCAGCAGAAAGTCTGTACTATTACTGATTTTAAAAATCTACTTTTATTGCCGGGTGTGGTGGCACGTGCCTGTAATCCCAGTACTTGGGAGGCTGACACAGGAGAATTGCAGGTTTGAGGCCAACCTCAGCAACTTAGTGAGACCCTCAGCAACTTAGCCAGACCCTGTTTCAAAATAGAAAATAAAAAAGGGCTGGGGGTGTAGCTCAGAGGTAGAATGCCCCTGGGTTCAATCCCCAGTACCAAAATAAAAACATATACTTTTATTGGTACACTCTTTTTTTTTTCGGTACCGGGGATTGAACCCAGGGGCGTTCTACCTCCGAGCTACACCCACGGCCCTATTTTTTATCCTTTACTTTGAAACCAGGTCTCATGAAGTTGCAGAGGGTCTCACTAAGTAGCTGAGGCTGGCCGTGAACCCGGATCCTCCGGTCTCCACCTCCCAAGTACTGGGATTACAAGCGTGCACGACCACGCCCGGCTATTGGTACACTCTTTAGAAGCCATTTTAGAACCGAGGAAAGTGAGCCCAGAGAGGGGCAGAATGCGGAGGGCTCCCGTTTAAGTTTTGCTCCCCTAACCCAGACCCAGCTTCCGTCTCCTCCTTGAGCAACTTTTCTGCTGGTGACATGGTATCCAGGAGTCCTAATTTAATGTGGAGCCGTGTTTCTCCAAATGCTGCCCAGGGATCGCTGCCGTGGACTAAGCGAGCCCGTGTTCCGCCTGTCCACACCGTCGCAACTTCCACACTGCCGGCGCAGCCCTAGTTGGCAATTTAAGCTCGCATTTAATGGCATATCAGCACGCGGTGTCAACTAGAAGGCAGGATCAATCATCCTGCCGGCGGATTCTAGGGAGCCGCTCTCCTGGGCCGCCGTCCCCTCCGGCAATCGAACCAAGTCTGAAAGATGCCGGTTTAGACACCACTCATCCTGTCGCCCACCAATGGAGCAACTAGAGTGGCACCTTCCAGAAAATTCCTTAAACTGAATGTGGGCTGGGGATTTGAAGTTCTGTTGTTTGCTTTTTTTAAAATTTTTTTTGTGGTACTGGGGATTGAACCCAGGGGTATTCTACCTCCGAGCTACAACCCCAACCCTATTTTTTATTCTTTATTTTGAAACAGGGTCTCACTAAGTTGCAGAGGACCTCACTAAGTAGCTGAGGCTGGCCGCGAACCTGAGATCCTCCTGTCTCAGCCTCCCAAGTACTGGGATTACAAGCATTCGCCACCACGCCCAGCCTTACTTTTTTTTTTTCTATTGCTCATTTTCCTGTGGATTCAAAGTACCAGACTGGATGAAAGTATAGTGATAATGTCCACAGATGGGCATGGTTGAAGGCCGGCCTCAGCAATTTAGCAAGACCCTCAACAACCTAGCAAGACCCTGGTTTAAATTTTTTTAAAATGTAGCTTGGATGTAGAATGCTCCTGTGTTTGATTCCCAGTAGCACAAAGAAAAAAAGAAAAAATCCTCTAAGAATTCATAATTGGAATGGCTTTCCTTTGTCAAACGTGGGTCTTTGTATAATTGGTTAAGTTATAAAGTCAGCCAGTTGGTTTTCGCGGTTGGTACAGGAAGCCCGGTACCCTGGCTGACTACGTGGTGTCTGTGTGCTCACTGAACTCCTGATTCAGCACCTTCACACCCAGATGCAGCTCGAGAGTAGCTGGGGGAAGCCCTAGAACAGTCACCACGGAGTCGCATCCCAACATCGCCATGGCTTAGCTGTGGCACCTGGACAGTCGCTTCCCTTCTCTATAAAATGAGAATAACAAGTATACCCACCGTGCACATACTCCTCACGAGAATGAAACACGGTACTGGGTATAATCAAGTCTAAGCCTGTTCCTGGTGCAGAGTAATAAATATCATTCTAGTCTGCTAACCCTGAATGACCTTGGTGTGTGTGTGTGCACGTGTGTGTGCGCGTGCACGTGTGTGTGCGTGCGTGTATGTGTGTGTGTGTGTGTGTGTGTGTGTGTGTGTGTGTGTGTATTGGGGATTGAACCCTGGGGCATTCTACCTCCGAGCTACACTCCCACTCCAAGCCCTATCTTATTTTTTCATTTGGAAACGGTCTCACCAAGCTGCTGGGAGCATTGCTAAGGTGCTGAGGCTGGCCTCGCCCCTGTGGTCCTCCCGTCCCAGCCTCCTAAGCCGACCTTGCTTCCGAGGGCAGGGACACCCCGTTCTCGCTTTCTCTGGGGGGACCTGGCCTGCGGGGCTGGCCGCTTACCGCGAAGGCGCGCTGCACGGCGGGCACGTCTCCGAAGGCGATGACCACGGGCACGATGTCCAGCGCGCTGAGCTCGAGCGCGGCGGTGGTGATGGCCGCGGGGTCGGCGGTGGCGCCGGCGCTCAGGACGGTGGCGATCCTGCGGGCGCCCGGCGCGGGCCGCGTGCGCTTGAACACGTTCCTGGCGATGAAGCGCAGGGCGCGGCCGGTGTCCCGCGCGGCCGCCGACGGCTCGAGGCGCAGGGCGTGGAGCTCCCGCAGCAGCCGCTCCTTGCCCCAGGCGTCCGACAGCCGCACCAGCAGCCGCGCCTGCGAGTCGTAGGCCAGCAGGGCCACCCGCGCGCCCGCCGCGCAGCCGCCCTCCTGCACCCGCAGCCTCCGCACCAGCGCGGCCACCAGCGCCTGCATGCGCGCCAGGTCCGCCTCCGTCACGCCCCGAGACTGGTCCAGCGCGAAAGCCAGCTCAGTGGGGTGTGCGGGGCACGCCGGCCCTGAAAGGGAAGAGCACCCGGATCAGCGTCAGGCTTGCTTAAATACAACCATCATCATCACCATCATCATCACCATCATCATCACCATCATCAACATCATCATCATCACCACCATCATCACCATCATCACCATCATCACCACCACCATCATCATCACCATCATCACCACCATCATCACCACCACCATCATCACCACCATCATCACCATCATCATCATCACCACCATCATCACCATCATCACCACCATCATCACCACCATCATCACCATCATCACCATCA
>PVJS01028980.1:0-25117 GCA_004027185.1 Glis glis
AGGAAGGAAGGAAGGAAGGAAGGAAGGAAGGAAGGAAGGAAGGAAGGAAGGGGCATTAAAGTGTATCAATTAGGGGAATAAAATATTAATATTCCAATGCTGGTGATTGTATGCAGTTAATTGTGATTTATAGGCCTTTAAAACTCCTCTGTAAGGTGAACTGTAGGCCAATAGTTTTATAATATAGAGAAGAAACATCATTAGTACATCTTGGTCTATATCTGGAAATACAGTGAAGAAGTAAGCAGCTCCTTAGATGAGACCAAAGAATTAGTCACAATCAACAGATGAATGGATTACAAATTTATGGGATAAACATACTGTAGAATTCTACTCAGAAATAAAAAAGAAGAACAGAATTATGTCATTTGCAGAAAAATGGATGGCCCTGTGGAATATTATGTTAAGTGAGATTAGTCAGTCACAAAAAGTAAAGGGCGATATGTTTTCTCTCATATGGGAAAGCTAGGGGTTAGGGGGACTTTAGATAATGGAGAAGAAACCTCAGCGGAGTGATGGAAGGGGTCTAGGGGAGGGTGAATCAATGAAGGAAACACTTCCACTGAAGTCATGTAGATGTGTGAGAATATCAACGCCAATATCAGTATCATATATGGGGAAAGGGATGGAGTGGGGAAGGAGCTGCAGGGAAACTCACCAAGTACTGTGTGCATATATGTCCCTATCACTCTGAACTACATTTTAATATGAGACTACAATGCACTGAAAAAAGTATATTGTATAAAAATAATTTCCCAATGGAAAAAAAAGTATTAGTCACAAATAAAGTAGTTACAATTAGGGAAGTTTTGTTTTACTTCCAATCTTCCAACCTCTGCCACAGTTGCAAATTCTTTTCCCACATTTTTCTCTTAAAAGTATCCTCAGCTATTTTGTAGTGTCTAAAATTAGTTATCTGCAATATCTAAACCATCTTCCAGGAGAATTGAAATGATAGTTGCTCCAGGTTGTAGCAACTTTCTGTAGTGTAAAGTTATTATATGAAATTGATTTATTCATAATCTACATTGTTTTTGTTGTGAAATAGTCAATATTGCATACATAGCTTCTTTAGTAAAATGCATTTTATTGAACCCAAAGACATATTTTATCTTATAATTCCTAAGGATTTACCAATGTGCTTTTGAAACTCCTTCTAGTACTTCTGATTACAATTTCCAGTTTGACAGTCCTGAGTACAAAATCAAACTATCCATCTGTGCAACTGATATGCAAAGGTCTGCTCCCAGCTCCTGGCTACATGTGCGGTTCCTGCCTGGCCAGGACCACGGCGGTAACTGGACACTCTGGTTCCTGTTGTCCCTTTCATCAACATGTAACATCACAGGATAAATCAATCAATGGAATTTCAGGCACACATCTTTAAAGTCGAATCAAAGATAAAATTGATCAGTAATTAAAATGTACCACCAAAGAAGCAGAGTCAATATGTAACATATGAAAGGAATTAATTTAAATTCTTTTTTTTGGCACTGGGGATTGAATCCAGGGGCATTCTACCTCCGAGCTACACCCCCAGTCCTATTTTTTTCTATTCTTTATTTTGAAACAGGGTCTCACTAAGTTGAGGAGGGCCTCACTAAGTAGCTGAGGCTGTCCGCAAACCCGGATCCTCCTGTCTCAGCCTCCCAAGTACTGGGATTACAGGCATGTGCCACCATACCTGGCTAATTTAAATTCTAAACAATTTTTTTAAAGTATGAAATCGGATTGAGCTGTACAGTGTCTGTTCTGTCCCTAGTTAGTTTAGGGCCTCTTCAACACAGGTGGATCAGCTCCAATGTATATTCATCAGCATTACACCAGCAAAATTCAACATATACCATTCTGCCCATCATTGTACTGCACAACCTTTCAGGGGTGAAAAGCTTTGTGTTTGGGGCTCTGTAATGTGGGGAAAATGATTTTTCTGGTCTTTGTAAATTCTCAGAGAAACTTAGGGGTCTTTGTAATTCTGAGAGTAATGTGAAGTGTTGTGTCAGGCTTAGAGTCAGATATTTGAAAGCTTTGGTACTCCTGGGTGAAGCCCCTTCAAATACTAAGAAGGAATTAAAACCAGGGAAAAATAATAACACATTAACTTTTAATTCATTGCTGTCTTACAGCCTGGGGGTTCTAAGAGGTTTAACAAAAGACCATAAAGAATAACATGCTTGAAATACACTCCAAAGAAGAAGAAAGTAAACAATGAACCTCAAATAGTTCAAGGCAACGCACACTAACAGTATGTAGGGCCAAAAATAAAAGTCTAAAGAGAAACTAGAAAGCTTTGAGACTGGCCTTTCGGATGGTGAATATGAGAAGGGGAAGAATTTCTAGTTAAAGCCTTTCAAGATCCAACAGATTATACTTTTTGATGGCCAATAGTATCATTCTGACCTTGGCTACAGCTGTAGGAAAGAGTGGGGCATTCAAATATGGCCATGCATTTGCTCCACGTCAGTCAGACACTGAGAATAATGACGGCCCAAGAATAGAGGTCTTTTTGCTACATTCTTTGTTCTCTGTGGGAGGAAAATCTGAGAAGATTTTCTATTATACCCCAAATAGCATTCTTTCTGGCAGTTCATAATGGTGGGGAAAGGGAAAAGGATTGTTAAATGAGGGAAAACGTTTACCTAGGGAAATATATATGGAGAGTGTGTGTGTGTTCAGGTCAAAATAGTCGTCTAGGTATCTATTTTATGGGTGTTAACTCAGTTAATCCTAAAAACACTGAGAGACAGGAATTGTAATTCTGTTTTGTAAACATGAAAACAAAGATGGAGAAGTGTAAGCCATTTGCCATGGTCATTCAGTGACAGAGTTAAGATCTGCCCTGAAATCTGTTGAGACCAAAGTCCCTAGTCTATCACCGTTATGCTCCTATCCATTGTAAAATGGTGAGACTTGTGGGATTATCTGTAATCAGTCTTATCATCTCATCTATCAACTTTAGGTAGATATTACCCAGAATGCCCCGCATTCTGCATGCTGTAGGTAAATAGCGGAGTTTTATTACTGAAATAGTCTAGGTTTTATTACGAATCCATCTATGAAGGGCAGTCACTCTCAAGGCTGCACCCAGTTAGGTTCCAAAGGACCTCAGAGATGACAGTTATTTCATTCAGATGGTAAAGATCCTAACTCCATCTACCTGGTGAAAACAATCAGACCATAGCAACTAACCCAGCATCTGAAAGGTTTCACATCCATTACAGAACGGCTGTCTCAGAAATTCCTCCACAATTCTACCTGAGGAATATCCCACGAGGCAATATCAAATGAGAACCATCTCCCTGCAAGGCTAAAGTTTTTTCAGATTGTTTAATGCCAACACAAGTTAGCCAAAACAACTAAAGAGGCCTGCACCCACAATGATCAAGTGAAATGAATGTTTAATGACCGCTAATTCGATGCATTATTTCAAGTGTTGTTAACAAAAGAATTCTGTCCTCAAAGTGGATTCAATGATCTGGTAGAGAGCCCTCATCTTAAATCACATTAGTAATTTCTTTATTTTTCTGCAAAATGAGAAAATATCATATTATAAAAACACTTCATTCCATAATATTATTAAAGGTGTGATTTTTCAAAATTGAGTCCTAAATAACTCAGCTTTCAAAAATGAAATGATATATGAACTCTGAGAAAGTCTCAATTTGAATTTGTTAAGATTAACCAAGCCAGGAGCAGTAGAGCAAACCTGTAATCCCAGTACTTGGGAGGCTAAGAAAGGAGGATTGCAAGTTCAAGGCCAGCCTCAGCAACTTAGTGAGACCCTCAGCAACTTAGAGAAAACCTATTTCAAAATAAAAAATAAAAAGGAATAGAGGTGTAACTCAGAAGTAGAATGCTTCTGGGTTCAATTCCCAGTACAAAAAAAAAAAAAAAGATTAACCATTCACAACAGAAAGCCATCTCAATGTAGCATTGGGAAGAAATATCCATTACAGAGACTAGCACATTCTCTACGGTAGACTGAAGCTCAGAACTTCATGAAAAGTTACTGACAGCTTTCAGCTTCACAGATGCCCCTGGAATTTGTTAACAAGTCAGTTCTCCTGACAGGCAGATACTAGAAGTCACTTACAATATTCCAAGGAACACAATACAGATATAGAATACCCTAAAATTATGTTCTTCCAATTTTTAGAACTAAGTAAATGTACCTTCTAGAGGTGTATTTAACAAATCTAACCATTTGGTTTCTATTACCTTGAATACAACTATTTCTAACAAATAGTGAAGATAATAGTGTGTCAAAATGTCCTAATACTTGGTCTTTTTAAAACTGCAATTCTCACATTCCAGCTCTAGCACCAGTTATGTCATCAGCAGCCTATTAAAGTGTACATGAGTATAATATGCCATATATACTATCTTGACTAATCCTCCAAACCATCCTCAGTGATAGGTACAATTGATCCCCTTGTAGACAGGTAAACCGAGGCTCTGAGAAGTTAAGAACCATGCCTGGATCACATTGCTAGGTATTGGCAGAATGATGAATTTTTTCCACTTCAGTAAAAATCTACAGAGAGAATAAATACATTTTTATATTTTAGTGTGAATTAATGGCAGTATCCTTTTCAAATTATATGGGCTGGAGTAAAATAATTAAAATTAAATGTTCTTACAAGTGTTTTAGCCTAAGTCCTACATGAAGTTTGCTCTCTCTCTCTCTCTCTCTCTCTCTCTCTCTCTTTCTTTTTTCTGGTACTATATGTGTATATATAATGTGTATGTATATATAGTATATGGATATGTATTATACATATATACTATATATATGCATGCACATTATATATTATACATAATATATATATATATATATATATATATATATATATATATATACACACACAGTGAGAAAATTATTGATCCATAGATGAAGTAGGTGAGCTCCTCTGTACAAAATATGAGAGACTGCAATAAACTCTTTGTCTAAATGCTGACCCCACTGCCATCACTATACCTATCCCCAGGATTTACAATTCCTTAAATTTCCACCAGGAGCCATAATCTTGAATTGGAGAGCCAAAATTTTATTAAAATTGCCATGTTAACAGGTGAAGTTGAGAAGGTAACATATCAAATCATTATTAGATATTAGTATCTTTCAACATCCTTTTTAAGAAATTAAGGAGAGTCAAATAGCAGGTCCTTGAAGACCCAGATCATCCAAAACAAAATCAGGTAAGGTTGATGTTGCAGGATGAAGAAGGGAAAGGTTAAGCATATCCACAAGCTTGATACCCTGCAAGAATACACCTAGCTGAGTGAGGTGGCACAAACCTGTAATCCAAGTACATGGGAGGCTGAGTCAGGAAGATCACAGGTTCAAGACCAGCCTCAGTAACTTAGGGAGACTCTCAGCAACCTAGCGAGACCCAGTTTCAAAACAGAAAATATAAAAAGGGATATGAGTGTAGCTCAGAGGTAGAATGCCTTTGGATTAAATCCCCAGTACCACCAAAAAAAAATATATATATATATATATATATATATACCTGAATTTACTGTGCCAGGTTTTCTCAAGGCTGATGAAGTGGCCATCAAATGCAAGAATGCACATAGCATTGTAATCAGACAGATATCATCACATTCGCAGTGTGTGCACCAGCTTGTCCTCAGCAGAGCCACACTCCCCACAATAACATCAGGCTGTTGGGAGGTGCTGGGCTGTTTCTCATAGTGCCAACCATACGTGGTTCTTAGAACATATTTTCTGTCACCTTTGTTTCCTTCAAGATCTATTCTCTGGTATGTTTCGTTCTAAGAGTCAGGGGTGAAATCAAGTGGAAGTGGCAGTGAAATATACATTTTTCATTTGTAAATAATTGCATAGGTGTAGGTAAACGATCACCTAAATATTAAAGGCAGATCCAGGACCAGTGCCAGGCGTAATAGTATAAATCCTGGAATCACAGATCACCTATCACAGACTCGCCTCGGAAAAGTCCTCCCGGTCCACCCTGCACTTAAAAAGAGCATGAAAAAACAGAGGGTAGTTATGTGAGAAATACATTATTTTGAAGTGTATTTTAATAACAATTTAAAGTTTTGGGGGTTACATGTCTCAATGTAGTTTTCTCTAAGTTTGCCTATATTTTCTCATGTATCCTCATCCCAGTGTCGAGAAGTAAAGGATTTGTCTCTAATCCTAAGGATATTTATCTTAAGAACACTACTGAGGCCATGTAATCATCCCATGTCTTCACCTAGGTCTGATCAAACCAGGACAAATCAAGTCTTTAAAGATTTAAAATGCCTTGACATTAGTTTTTCACTTAAAAACTAAGCAACTTGTATAGTTTTGTCCTTTAAAAACCACTACTCTCACATGGTTAAGATACTGTCTAAGAGATCGCATATAAAGAACTTGAATGTGCAGTGCATGGTCGGTGCACACACCTCATTAGTAATTAACTGTGATTAAGAATTAAATAAAAACACTACTTTTTCTCCCCCCCAAAAAAACTTGAACAATATTTAGAACCCAATAAGTAGATGAACAAAGGAAGAAAGCAGACCACAAATGAGGAAGTATAACTAAAACAAAAACTAAGGAAATTTGTTTAGGATTTGCATTAGTCTAAGAAATAAAGAGAAATGGTCTTTAACCTATAACTTTGTAATTGTGTAAAATAAAATTATGATTGAGAGTATAAATGGATGCAAGGCTTTTTACAAGTAATTTAACAATGGGTGTCCAAAATATAAAATAAAAATTCTCCTTAAGGAAATTAACCTAAACATGAAGAGGCAAAGCATGAAAAAATTATTATATTACAGCATTTGTCCTAATAGGAGGAAATTATAAATTATGTAATATCCAACAAGAAAGAAGAGTTATATAAATAGCATCATAGCTGCTATACTGTAACATGCTCAAGGTTTAAGAATGAGAAGGAAGCAAAGCATGCTGGCACACACCTGTAATCTCAGCACTTGGTAGGCTGAGACAGGAGGATCACAGGTTGGAGGCCAGCCTCAGCCACTTAGCAAGATTCTCAGCAACCTAGTAGAGACCCTGTTTCAAAAAAAATTAAAAAGGGCTGGGGGGTATATAACTTGGACATAGAATGTCCATGGGTTCAACCCCGAGCACCACAAAAAATAAAATAAAATAATAAAGAATGAGACGGAGATGAAGGATGGTGTTCAAATGGGGATAAAACTGTTGAGGTGAGCCGGGCGTGGTGGCGCATGCTTGTAATCCCAGTACTTTGGGAGGCGGAGACTGGAGGATCCGGGTTCGCGGCCAGCCTCAGTTCTCTCTCTCTCTCTCTTTCCCTGTCTCTCTCTCTCTCCTTAGTGAGGCCCTCCACAACTTCGTGAGACCCGGTTTCAAAATAAAGTATAAAAAATAGGGCCGGGGGCGTAGCACGGAGGTAGAACGCCCCTGCGGTCAATCCCCGGTACCGCAAAAAAAAAAAAAAAAAAAAAAAAAAAAAAAAAAAAAAAAAAAAAAAAAAAAAAAAAAAAAAAAACCGTTGAGGTGAAGTGAGAGGTACAGGAGTTTATCATACTTCCTTTAAAAATAGAGACATTCTTAAGTTACAGTATTAAAGAAGAAGGAAATGCATCTATGGGAGAGAAACATCTACATAAAGCACAACACAATGTTGGCAGCAATTAAGCTTTTTTGTATTTTTAAGCATCTATTTTTAAAAGAAAGATCTAGTCATCTGCATATCAGCACCACCCTGCTCACAATACCCATGGCGGCTAAGAGGATTCCTCCATGAAAGTAAAGAAGGTATTGGGAAAAGAAAGTGTCCAAAACAACAAAGAAGGCTGAATGTGAGTAGTAATAGTTCAACTACAGAGCAATGGAAGGGAGAAATAAATTTTGAAGAAATATTATAAGCAAAGAAATGGTTTCTTTTCACAAACAAAGCCCTTCAGAAACAAATATTTGCCCTTGGCAATGAAATTTCTTGGCAGGTTGACTTGGAATCAAAACCAGGTTGTGGACAAGGAAGAGAGGGAAGAACAAAGGGGAGGAAGAATGATAACCAGGGAGCTATGCAATGAATGAATCTTTCAGGAAAAAAGAAATAAAAATACTGCATATACAAAGTGAAAGACCAAAGATAGAGAGAACAAACACATGTAGGTCTCTAAGCCTCTCCTGAGATGACTTTCTAATATTTCCAATCTGCAGAAATATTTTGGTTGCTTCTAATCTGAAAGAACTTCTATTGTTTTCCAGCCTCTCAGTATTCTTTGGAAAGGAACCATGACCTGAGGTCTTGTTGTCTTTGGAGATTAAGAGAAATGCAATGCTCTGCTCTCATTCTTCTGATCCCCTCCAATTATAACCAGTTATGGGCAGGTCAGCGTGGCCCTCACAGCTTGGTGACTACTAAATAATTGGAGTTAAAATGTCAAATTATTTCCCTAATGAACTCAAGGTCCAAAGTAAACCCTGAACCAAAGTCACGATAGTGAGGCCTTTTGATGTGTCCGTGTCTAGAGATGACTTAGAGCTGCGTGTCCCCAAACACACGTACATGATTGCTTAGGAAAAAAAGAAAAAAAGAAGATGGTGACCGTGAAGAAGAAAGGAACCTCTTTTTTGTAACAGATTAAGAGGATTATCATTTCTAAATTGCTAGTTCTATCGCTTAGGTTTAGAAATTCAGCCCCAGAATTACGGACTCTGAACATTTCTTTTTTTATTTATTTATATTTATATGTGGATTGTTAACATTTCTAATACTATTCTTATCTAGCTAAATGTAGAAAGCAGGAGAAAGAAGGATTCTTTGGGAAAGAAAACAATACCATAACCCCTCCTCAGAAGTGACTAGCATGTTGGTGGAAGCTTTGCTATTTTTGACAAAGGGGTGCCTGGCACTTCTAAGCACAGATAAACACAGGTGTTACTTATAACCCCAGCCAAGCTCCATCCCCCATGATTGCTCCAGGTTGCTGCCTGTTCTGTCATGCCGAGGCGAAGGTGAACTAAAGAGCATCCCAGCTCCCAGGGCAGAGGACTCAGGCTACGGCGCACTTCTTTCCTAAAAGCGTAGTTCAAACTGAACAAACATATTGATGGTGCTTGCTATCCTAAAATTTAAAACAATAATATAGTGATTAGGTCCATCTTTATCAAAAAGGGGCCAAAGCCTCCTCCTAGCTTTTGTTAAAGGTCTCTTTTGAGACTTCCTAAAGTGGGGGCAATCAACTTTCTGCTGGTTGGTATGGTCATCGTATCATGACACCATTATAGCAAGAATGTGGATATTGTAAATTCATATGTATGCATGTATGTCACTATCACTATGAACTACATTATGATGTGAGACTAGAATGCACAAATAAAATTATTAAAAAAGAATTAAAGGAAAAAATTCACATATTACATTAGAAAATGATTCTATGTTGTCCCTCTTCATTGAAACACTCATTATAAGTAACCTGTGATATTGTACACATAGTTCTTTGAAATTACATTTTGTTAAACACAAGCTTTCCAATCCTTTGAAACAGCGTGTTGGCTTGGGAGCAGACTTCGCCTCACTATTTGGAGTGTGGACACGTTTGTGCTTGTCTCTTCTATTGCTTTGGGGATTTTCCCAATGTAAATCCTCTTGGAACTCCACTCTCCAGCTTTGTACAGATGTACTGTAACCGACTCTTTGTTTATGATCCTGTATCCAGTATTTTTTTTAATGGGAGTAGACAGATTAGACACACTTCTAAGGGACCTATTGTGCATTGTGAATACTGCATGCTTAATTGCAAAAAGGGGGAAAAAATAAAAGACCAACAACGCAGCTGCTTAATTTATGGATATCAGCAAAGGGGCCAGCAATTTCAACATGGAAAGTGGAACTCTCATCATTCATAAAGTTGGCAGGAGTTTCTTCTGAAATTCAGACTGAACAAGAATCTCTTTGTTTTTCTCCAATTACTTTTTCAAACAAGTAAATTGAGTGCTCACGGAAGGTGCTTGTTTTCCTAAGTGAAGTCCTCTATTTCACCAACGAACAGGTGCAGCAGAGGGAGTGGCACTGCAGGCTTTAAAAACTTCCCCCAATTTCTCTAGTGTGCCTGAAGCTTAATCCAATCGCTCCATTTCTAGGGATAGATATACGGTGGAGCCTCTGAGGCGCTACCTCTTTGGGTCTATTTTTTGACATTATCTGTAAAACCACCAATTTCACTGGTGATTTTTCAAAATCAGCTGGGCTTGGAAATAAACACATTTCTTCTCAAATGTATTATCTCATGTAATTTTGACTCATTTCCTTCTTTACTTGGCCCAGCGCCATTAATATCATAGGGACTCCTCAACACCCTCCAACCAAAACAGAAATTGTGTGCTGAGGATGTTGTAGGTAAGGCCTACAACAACGGCTCTCTTCTTGGTCTTCCCTTATTTTTTTTTTCTTTTTAACCATCTCCCTTTCAGATCTTTCCTTTAGCAGAGTGAATACATTCCTCACCCCAGTAAATCTTTTGGGGATGGTTCAGTGATCTGAAAGAACTCAGAATGAGCTCTATCTTGGTGTGCCACATAGTCTTCCCAGAACCTCATGAGAACTCAGGGGTGCTTTGTTATAAATCTGTCCTCAGAGACCTAAGGCTTTGGAACCGTCTTGAGATAAGACAGCAGTGGAACAAGAAGTCATTGTTATCACAGCAATTAAATTCTCCTGGGTGAGATTCCCAAAAGGATTTGCTTTAAAAATTGTGAAAATATTTTTTTAGAGGCAAACAGTCTTAAAGTGGAGTTTCAGTGTATTGCAAACAGATAAATCTTTAGCATGACACGCCGTTAAGAAGAGTTAATCATGAGAGATACCTGTTTAGCAGCAAGTAACGAGAGTCAGAAAAGAAAACACATACACATGGAAAATGTTGATTTTAAAAATAAAAACGTCAGCGCACAAAGATCCATTAGACAGAGGCATCCCATCCTAAATTATTCCAGCAGAGCTCCTGAAATTCCCAAGTGCAATAGATTTTTGGTTACTAATAATTGAGCCTGGATTCCTGCCCACAAATTAAAGATAACATGCTCCCATATCCCATTACTAATTCCTTTAACAAGGCTTCCTCTGAGTATTTTTCACTTTTTAACCTTTTGGTTATTGAAATTACATTCACCAGAGTAGTCTCATATAAGGCACTTCGATCTTATTTCTGTCCAAGTATTTGGGATGCAGCTGTTTAATAGGATGTCCTGGTTGTGACTGCCACTTGTTTTAACAAAATGCCAGTTTTGAGTAGGCACATTTGGATTTGTGATGGAAAGACAATATACATCTGTATACATCAAGTTGTCTGTAAACCGGGTACAGTGGTGCACACCTGTAATCCCAGTACTTGGGAGGCTGAGACAGGAGGATCACAGGTTTGAGGACAACCCCAGCAACTTATGGAGACCCTGAGCAACCTCGCAAGACCCTGTTTCAAAATAAAATATAAAAAGAGCTGGGTGTGTAGCTCAGAGAAAGAATGCCCCTGAGTTCAATCCCCGGCACCAAAAAAAAAAAAAAAAAAAAAAAAAAGATGTGTATAAAATGACAACCTGAATCTATCTCCAAAAGCCCTGTTGAGGAATTTTTATTCTTGCAGTTGGATAAGCCAGAGTCTATTTTTTTGTTTGATTCGTTTGAAAAGCTACAACCTAAAATGAAGACAATGAATCAGCAGTACAGAGCCCCCACCCCTATCCACCGGGGATACACCCAAGATGTCCAGTGGATGCCTAAAACTGCAAAGAGTACCAAAGTCTATATAACATATAGAATTTTTCCTATACCTACACACCTGTGATAAAGTTTAACTAACAAATTAGGCAGAGTAATAGATCAACAAGAATAACTAATGAAATACCTTCTTGTGATGGTGTGAGATGATGCTACTTAACAGAAGCACTTCACGGCTTCTCCTTGAGGTATCTGAACTGCCAGCATCACTACTCCTGCACTTTGGGCTATTGTTAAGTAAAATAAGGGTTACTTGAACACAAGCACTGTGATACCATGAAAACTGACTGAACAACTGAGATGGCTACTAAGTAATGGAGGGTAGCATAGACAGGAGACAGAACAGGGTGGGCACAAGATTTCACCTCACTACTCAGAATGGTGCAAAAATTTAAATTTATGAATCGTTTATTTCTGGAATTTTCCATGTGATATGTTTAGATCATTATTGACTATGGCTAAGTGAAACCAAGGAAAGCACAACTAGAGATAAGAGGGGATTGCTATACTGACTTTAATGACTTTATATTTTTAATTTGTTTTCCTGAACTGCTCATGAATTAGGTTCCACGTTTGGATATCCCTACATCTGTAATTTTTTTTTTAAAAAGTCACCTCTGGGCTCAGAATTGTGGGTCTTGTTCTAGTTCTATCACTAATTAGTTTTAGAAGCTAAAGCAAGATACAATTTCTCAGGTGATTTATTAGTTTCCTCATGCACAAGATAATAATGATAACTGACTTAAATTCCTCACAGAGATGGTGTGAAAATTAAATGCTACCATACAAGGGAAAGCATTTTAATAGAAGCACATCAGAATACATAGGGCCATTAAAAATGCAAAGAAT
The DNA here is from genome assembly GCA_004027185.1 of Glis glis. Classification (NCBI taxonomy): domain Eukaryota; kingdom Metazoa; phylum Chordata; class Mammalia; order Rodentia; family Gliridae; genus Glis; species Glis glis. Next base: position 12,582 of record PVJS01028980.1, read on the forward strand.
AAAAATGGAAATCTGATTGTTGGACCACCAATTTACTGTCTGTGAGATTTAAACTAGAAACATATCCTAGCATATTAGAAATGCAAACTTCTCATTTGATCTCAAAGAGAAGCTAAGGGGATGCCTCATCTGCTTATGACATTTATTTATTTATCAAATGTTTCCTGAACTCTCATTATTTCCCATCCATTTATTTTTAGTAGCTGTTTACAAAGAGATGGTGAAGACATAAACTTTCATGAATAGAGTTTAGAGTTTAATAAGTAGAGTTAGGTATTAAGCAGGTGATTACAATAATAATTATATAATTGAAATCATGATAAAATGTTATGAAGAAAGACCATGTGTAAAAACAAGAACTAAAATATATTTCATATTTTTTGTGAAGTTTTCCGGAAGTGACATTAAGCTGAGACCTACAGGACAGTGGGAGTTACCCAGATAAACACAAAGGGAAGATTCCAGACAGAAAAAGCAGTGTGGGTGCTATCTTGACATGTAGAAAATAAAGGGCAGACAGAGCTGGGTGATGACAGATATGCAGAGAGAGGTAAGATCACATAGCAGGGCTGGGGGCGTAGCTCAGCGGCCGAGCACCTGCCTACTAGGCCCAAGGCCCTGGGTTCAATCCCTAGCACCACAAGAAAAAAAATATTTTTTATTTATATATTTATATATATATATTTTTTTTAATCACACAAGAACCTAAATGTCTGGGGTTTGAAGTAGATGGGAAGTGTTTGTATGTGTGTGTGTGTGTGTGTGTGTGTGTGTGTGTGTGTGTGAGACAGAGAGAAAGAGAGAGATTGGGGATTGAACCCAGGGTGTGTCTACCTCTGAACTACACCCCCAGCCCTATTTTATTTTTTATTTTGAAACAGGGTCTCTCTAAATTGTTGAGAGTCTTGCCAAGTTGCCAAGACAGGCCTTGAACCTGCAATCCTCCTGTCTCGGCCTCCCAAATACCGAGATTATAGGTATGTGCCGCCATGCCTGGCTAGAAAACCTTTTACATGGACAAAAAAGAATCCTAAATCATAAATATAAACTCATGATTTCTTTTTATCAGAGTATAAAATTATAAATGCATGATAGTAGTCCTTTAACACCAGCCTCTTTTGCCCTGGCTCAGCGATTTTTACAGTGAGCTCTCTGGAGTCCTAAACTTCTGCATAGCTGCCTCCGCAGAGACCTGAGGGGAAGCATGTACTGGGCAGAGTTGGCAAGGAGGGTTTCTGGACTGCAGCATTGGTGTACACACACACACACACACACACACACACACACACACACACACACACCTTCCCTGCTACCAAGCCAAAGCAGAGATGTTCTCATTTCAGATATTGGGCTTTCACATAAGGATCATTGCAAGAAAGGATTCCAAAGCCAAGAAGGCAGGAGAGGGAAAGAGTTACCATCTTCCATGAGTAATGAGGTTACTGATGTGTGGTCTCCATCCACATTTTCTTTTCTGCCTAGAGGAATTTGTGTTTTGTTTTCTTTGCTGAAAGCTTTCCCATAGATGATAAAATTATATCAGATCATTTGTCTTAATGTGGGCCTACCCAGCTAGTCCACAGGACCTCAGGAAATCTGCGATGCCTCCAGAGGGTGCTGTGAGTGTCCCCTTCATGGAAGGGAGAGCCTTCTTTATCCACGGGGTGATATAAGTTTGCCTTGACGTTGGTGCTAGTTCCTGGGGCTCTCCTTTCTCAGATTTATTGCAGCTCTCAGGACTTTGTTCAGGGTGGTTGATGGTGTTCTGAGACCTGGGGAGAGAGGAAGAGCAACCACTATAAATAATGTACACTAGAAAAACCTGGATGCTAAGTCTCCAGGCTGAAAAAACAATGCAGGTGACCACCAGCAGGTGCAGAAGTTAAAGGACACAGTTTGCCCTTCCCACCCCCATGCTTTGTCTCTCAGGTTGGCTGCATGAAGGCTAACATTGATACACAGTGGATGTAGGCTTGAAAAACTTATGAAAGGTGATAAAGGAAGGTAAGGCCTAAGGCTTCTATCCCGAAGTTTCCAGAATGAGCCATTATTGCTGATCCATTTGTTATTTTCCTTTTTTCTCATCCCTGGTGGAATGCTACCTATCAACCTCTCTCTCCCCAGACCAGCAAGCTAGCAAGCCCGTGCAAGATCATACATCCACAAACCTGCCAAACGTTAATGTACATTTTGTGTGTAAAATTTTTCCAAAGTCAGCTGGGTATGGTGGCCTACACCTGTAATCCCAGTACTTGGAAGGCTGAGACAGGAGGATCACAGGTTCAGACCAGCCTCAGCAACTTAGTGAAACCTCATTTCAAAATAAAAAATTAAAATAAAAAGGTATGGGGGTATAGCTGGAGGTAGAATGCCCCTGGGTTCAATCCCCAATATAAATTTTTTTCCAAAGTTGTCATTTCTAATCTTAACCTGTAAAGGGGGGAAAGCTGTCACAGCTAAATAGGGAAGGAGGTCTGCCAATGCCACTCCAGGATCACCCGGATCAAATCAAAGTGCAAGAGCAATTGCAAGCCCAACCTCTGTAACATGGTCCCACGATCTCCACAAGCAATGTGACCTGCCTCACTTGTGTGCCAAAGAGGGTTGCACTCACCAGATACTGCGCAGGGGAGCCTCATTTGCTGGTCCCTCTTGAAGGTAGGTTGGGGTCACTGATTCTTCTGGCCAATGGGCTGTGAGCTGAAGAGATACTCAGGTCTGACTTGCTTGGGAGTGGACGTGAATTCCCTACAAACTCCTCTTCTGCCTGGGCAATTGGGAAGCCAGCTGGCACGCTGAGAGGCTGCGTGGATGTGGCTGCCCTCTGTCACCTTCCTGTAGTCCCCACTGGGACTTCTCCTGGCCGATCTAGTCTGTGTCGACTAATACACGCCACGAAAATAATCCAAGGCAAATCTTCCCTGAAATCCCCTGACCCTTCAAACTCTGGATCCATTCACTGCCCTGTTTCACCAGGCTGTCATTTTTCTGTCTCATGCCTGTGATTAACTCCGGCCCTCTTCCTCTGTGAGCCTGTTCTAGAGGATCACCAGTGAGCGAGCTGGGAATACCAAATTCTGTCTCCTCAGTTTGTTTCTGTTTCTTGTTTTGCTCCCTGGACCCTTGGGCATTCGGTATCGAAAACTACTTCATTTTTCTTTAAATTCTCTTTTCCCCTTATCTTTGTGATATTATTAACTCAATTAAACAACAAAAGTATTTGTTGAGCTACTACTTACACTAAAACTCTTATGTTCCTTGGATTCTTTTCCCTTTCTATTTTTCCATTTAGGTGTCTTGTGGCTATATCCATGATGTCCCTAAGCTTCAGTTTCCTAATCCATACAATGGGAATAATATTCTCCCTTTCAGTTGGTTGGAAGATTAAATGTGATGATATATATAAATATATATATATATATGTAATACATATATATAAAATATATATGAACCTATGGCAGAGTCTAAATGTATACAGCAGATGCAGAATCACTCCTTACTGCTGTCTTTGTGGAGTGACAACTACTTAGACAACTTGCACATCACTAGCTGCATCAGTCCTCTCCTCTCCAGAAATTTACAATCTTTCATTTTTAATTTTTAACAAACACATAGAATTATACATATTAATGGGGTAGCATGTGATGCTTTGAGACATGTATACATTGTGTGTTTTTAAATTAGGTTTAATATACACATATCCTCAAATGTTTCATTTTTATGGTAAAAGTATTTCAAAATCATTTTGAAATATACAGTTTGTTGTTATTATCTACAGCTACCCTGTTGTACAATAGCATATCAGAGCTTCTCCCTGCTATCTAAGTGTAACTTAGTACCCATTGATCAACCTTTCCCAATCCCTTCCCCTCCCCCTGCTCTCCCTGGCCTTGAGTAACTACCTTTCTACTCTCAACTTCTATGAGATCAACTATTCTAGATTCGACACATATATGAGTGAGATCATGCAGTTTTTGTCTTTCCGTGCCTGGCTTATTTCAGTTAGCATAGCCATCTCCAGTTCCATCCATGTTGTTGCAAATGACAGTATTTCATCTTTTTATGGCTGAATATTATTTCACTGTATATATGTACCACATTTTTTATCCACCTATCAATTGATGGGCATATTGGTTGTTTCCTAAGGGACTTTTCAAATGGGATATTCACATTTATCTTGCATCAAATAAGTGAGCTGACAATTCCTTACTCCCACTTTATCATAATCTTCCACTCCCCCAAAAGTCTCTATTTGTGCCAGTCATCTCAAGGCTTAAAACTTGAGGTTAAGTTTAATTCATCAAAGTTTCCTGATATTAGCTCAGTAAAACAGGAACCGAGAAATAACTCCAAGATTGGCAATATTTTCTGTCAATTCAAAATTGAAACAGGTACAACTCTGCCTTCAGGTTGGGGAAGCGTAGAGTGGATTTGTCTAAGTACAAGATAAGAGAAATTTGAAGGTTTAGCAAGTAAGGCCTTTACATTATACAATATGAGGTTGCAGTCAAAGAGGCAAAGATGGAGAAAATGTAGAAGTCCAAGAACTAGAAGGCATGGAGGAGAAATTTTGGGGGGATTAAAGAAGCAAGGGAACTGGGGGGCTAATGGGTTGCTGTCAAAGGGGAAGGTAATGAAATACAAGAGAGCTGGGTACTGACAAAGGCTATTTGGGGCCATAGGAGAGAGTGTTTAAAAGGGAAAACATATTCAAAACGTTGAAGTTTGGTGTTCAGGTGCATTATTCATGTTATAGTTGAAGACGGAGACAGGAGCAGTGGTGGAGAGGGTTGGGGTGTAATGTCAACTTTCTTAGGGAGGAGATGCAGTGACTGAAGCACAGACCATAATCACAGGGCTCATCCAGATGGTGTGATCCTGTGGGTGCTTTGTATGAGATGGCACGGCATGAAAGAGGCAGCAGGAGCTCTCGAGGAATGCCCTCCGTGGAAGAGTTCTGGACTTTCACCTTTGTGTGAAGGTTGATACTCTGGGACCTTGCCATCCATGGTCCTCAATTAGCACATGAATAAAAACAGGATGGCAATTGAGCGATGTGTGCATGTATACTTCTACCACCCTGAAACTCATCAAGATGTATGAATACAATGCACCAATAAATAAATAAACAAATAAACAAACAAACAAATAGAATAGCCTTTCCAGGGACTTTCTTGCTAAAGTAACTGAGCCACCTCCTTTTAGGAATTTATCCTATAGAAAGAGGATTTCAGCACAGATATCAAAGGCACATTAGAAAGAGTTCTAGTAAATTTGTGAGCTATTAAAATTACTCACCTTAAATAAATCTCTGGCATCTTCTTCATCGCTTCTGACTGACACAGGTCACTAAGCAAGACTAACAGACCACCCACAAAGAAAGCTAAACATTTTATTGGCTCGAACTTAGTCGTGTGGATAGCATCCAAAGATTTCCAGCCCCCCAGATTTCATAGGATTGTGAATTTATGTAAACCACCAACATTCTGAGGTTAGTGGTGCAAGGAATAAACAGAGAAAGCTGAACAGATAATTCAAGCTGTGTAGCAATTTGGAAAAAGTAGTTCCATCTCAGATTAATAAAATGGAAATTGTGCTTCTAGAACTATGTTACTTCCTGTTACTGCCAAATCTCTTTTGCATTTGTATGATCAAAAACTCATAATCCTATTGAATGCACACAAAATTGGGTAATAAAGTTCTCCAAGTGTTATTGTTTGTATCTGCTCACCAGTACCAACACAGAGGGAAAAGCCGCATGCCTATAAGATATGACAATATTATAAACTTTAGAATATTTTAATTTTTTCCAGTGTTCAAGATATATTCATTCAAATTAAGAATTGAAAAGTCATTTGTATCAGATAAAATAAGCATACCTATCACATGAAATAATAGCCTGATTAACTATTACAGACATGGGAAAAGTAGAATTGTTGCTGATGTATTTTTTTTTGCATCAAGCTCTGAAGAAAAGTTTAGCTATAAAAACCAATATTTCTGAAATTTTTTTTGTTGTTTTTGCCTTTTCCTCCACAATATTAGGTTTGGACTATGAACAAAGTATTATCATATACTAATGCCACAAAAGGAGAAGACGGCATGGATGAGAATGTGTTAGGGAGAGGAACAGACACTGCTGGTGATTAACAGACAGTGATAATACAATATTGATTCTTATTTCCTTTCTCATCCCCCAAAATTGCCTTAAGAGAGACCACAAAGAAAAGTCCCATAAGATTGAAAACATTATGAACATAAACTCTTTCATTGAATCCAAATGCAGCATATTAGAAGAATCTCAAGGGCAAATGTTTCCTTGAGAACATTAACTTGGTACAATACCAAGTGCATTTTTTGTGAAACCTCAAAACAATATGACAAAGAAATTCTATGAAGTAAGATATAAATGGGGAGAGAGAAGCCCCTTCCAGAGTTAGCTTTATCTGAACTTCAAAATTGCTGGGCTAGAAGAGGGGGTGAACTTGTCTCTTAAGAAGGATATGTGGTACTTTGACTTTTTGTTCTGAACTTGGAATTTGAGAAGTTCTCTCAATTTCAAATTGAGCGTGTATGTCAGGCTGGTATTAAGTCCTGCAGATGGGAAGGGGGAGGGGGGAGGTGGGATGTTGGGAATGGCATTCTGTAATGTATCCCCTGTTCAACATTCCTGAATTATTTATGTGCCAGTTGCTTGCCACATGTTTATCATATAGATTATGCTTATACCTTTTAGACGATGAAGAAAAACAGATATAATTTCTTTTTCATCTCACTCTAGAGATGAAAGAAGATGTGTAATCATTAAAGACAGGTAGCCGTGTCCTAAAATAGCTTAGGTAATGTTAAACCAGTGTGTCTGATGCTGGTATTTACATTATTCTATGCCACTTTTATTTTTGTGTCGCTATTCATTTAATTCTACCCCAAAATCACTTTTGGAGACACAGATTCAGCACCCAGTTAGTTGGTTGGCTTTCTTTTTTTCATATAACTCTAGCATACGGAATGGAAAGTTTCAGATTTAAGAAATTTAGCCCATAGAAATAATCGATTTACAAAAGGAAGGGGTTGAAAAATTCCTTAAAAATTAAAAGAACAAAGAGGCACAAGATTTTCACCTTCGATAGAACAGAAAGGAGAAATATGACAGAGAAAGTGGAAAGGAATAGAGAGAGCCCTTGGATGATATAATATCCTACAGTATTAAATTTTTAATCTCTTACCAGGGCAGGCAATTCCTCTCTGTCGGACAGTGTCATCCTAATGCAACCTCCCAATATCCTTATGACTTCCTGTGACCCATAGAGCCCCTCTTGGTTATGTTTCGTGCCCTAGAAGTCTGGGTCCTCTGCACTGCAGTGTTTTTCTTGGTATCAAGCGAAGGCTAGGTAATTAACTTCACGGCATTTGTGTCCTTCCCTTCAAGTTTATCACCTGTCCACTTCCAACACAGGTGCTGGGGAAATTCACCAATAACATATGTTTTCACAGTAGAGACAATAATGATCTATCAATTTGTATTGATTATAGTGAACAGCCAGCCTCAACTCTGAAATTATTTTAATATTTGTTCTAAAGGTTTCCAAAATTTCCTGTTTTCATGTAGGAAATTTAGAAGGGGGAAAACACTTAAAATTAACAGGAGACAGACTTCAACAATATTTAAAAGACTACAGTTATGAAAACTCTCCATTAGTATTGAGAAACCCTGCTGGTTTTAAGTGAAGTTCCTTATGCAATTGAGACCGTGGCACTAATCCACAGGGCCCAGGAGAAAGAGATTAAATAATTCTATATATGCTCTAATGCGCACACAAACATTTGGCTAAGAATATGTATGCTTTTCTGACATTGGAGTTTGATATTCCATAGACCTACCATACGGCTGCATTATGTAGAAGGATCCACTAGAGAACTCCTGTTATGTAGCAGAGCTGAAATATCTGCCTCTTTTATGCAGGCAATATTCCATTTTAAAATGTTTTCCAATCTGGCTCAGAATAACCCCCTCTGTGAACCAAATGTGTTCGTTACCAAATATTCTCCATGGTTTGCCTCCAAGGACTGAGACAGCTTCCAGGTGTTAGTAATGACCTAATCATACAAAAGCCAGCCCATTTATTTAAACTTACCCCAAGAAAATGTGGGGATGCTCTCCTCTTAGTCTACTTTGCCTCAACAGCCTTCATACATCTGCTGATTATATATTTGTAAATCTCTCCTTTTATCTCCCCAACAGATGCATGCTGTGAAGAGAAATACCGAAGCACACATTAGAAGCAATGATGGTTATCAGCCTAGCAGAGGCTGATGGGCTTCCTCCGATCCCACCATGGAACCGATGGAATGCCAGAAAATGATTGGCGAGGGAGCTCTTCCACAGTGTCAGGAGCTTTGGAAAAAGGCTGCAAGAGAATGATGAGAAAAAACCTGGAGAATGGCAAATGCTTCGCCGAAGCAATCTGTTACACTCCTCCTCACGGAGTGGGAAGCCTGGCCCGAGAAGAGAAGTAATAGGCTGAAAGCAAGTGAGGGAAATAGGACCTGAGGAGTGAGGGACAGGGAAAAAGAAAAAGATTTATAGCATGCATCGTAACCACTCTAATATTTTGGGCTTCTCTTGAACTTAATCCAACTTCCATGTTACTGGAAATTTATTATTTCCCTTATGGGTTTGTAGAAAACAGACAGCAAATGAGTAAAAAAAAAAAAAAAAAGAAAATATAGAGAGAACACTGAGAGGATGTTGAGGCCAATTCCAATTTCTCCTGCTTTTGTCAACCAATTAAAACATTTAAAATCATGGGCAGACATTGGCTGATCCACACCATTTTGAAAGAGGCCATTCAAATCTTTCAGAGACAGACCTGTTCCTTGTGCCAGTTTTTGGCCACGGCATGACATGTACTAATAGCACTTCTGGGACAATGGCCTTTCAATGACCATCAGGTAACAGCAATTCTAAATTGGCCAATTTCATGTGTCAGGAGGGCAGAAGACATACAATCACATGAGAAAAACACTTTAATCCAGTCATTATAAGGTAGGAACAGAACAGAGTGGCTTGGTGTTTATGGGTATAGCTGTAATTTCAGTCCAGGTTCATTCAGTCAAGAAGATTGTTTCCAGTCTACTAGAAAACACTTCCAATAAGCGTGAATTACAACCCCAATATCTTTCTTTGATTTTTTTCAGGTTAACATGTGAAATAAAGGGTTTTTTTTTCTCAGTCAGAGCCACTTTTACAGTCTAAAAACCAATGGATATCTTCCCCTTTATGGCCAAATACATTTTTTTTATTTTTTATTTCTTAGCATATTGGCATAGCAACAAAATTGGTTTTGCATTTTCCCTTTTCATTTACTTTTCCACCATTGATCGCTGGCCTTAAAAAGACGAGAAGATAGATTTCTGCTGCCATTTTCTATGGTGGTTTTCATTCATTAGTTTTCTTTCTTTCCCTCGCCCTCCAATCTCCTCCTCTCCTATTACATCAGCTCCATCTCCTGCCACAAGCTTACATAATTCCTGTCCTGTGCCTTTGGAACATCTAATTCATTCGTTATGATGTATTATGCATGCAAATGTAATTGCAGAGGAGGAGTTAAGCAGAGTGACAGCTTAAAGAAGCATGCTTTTTTGACTCTGTCATTCCTAGAAAACAACATAAAGAGATCTGGGATGACAAGATATCGTGATGGAAATATTAGAATGTCAGGATATTAAATTAAACAACTGAACTGTCCTACTGAACCCTCATCATCCATTAAATGTGATGAGAATCCAGAACAGAGAGGAAAGCAACATGAAGTTGACACAATTATTTGTCCTAAAATCTGCCTTTAAATTTTACATTGTGAAAAATAAATATAAATTGTGCTTTCAGCATAATACTTTTGTGTGAGAAATGTATAAGCCTCCTTTGTTATACTGTATAATTATTCTTATACTTTGTGAAAATTCATATTAACAAAAATAGCATCCTGGAAGCTAACTGAATAAATCTTAATGTAGTAATTAATGGTATGATATTAAAAATTAAGGGATTTTGCTTTGATCTTATGTCTGAAGAAGAACACTACAATGTTCTGGGAAATAACTTATCCTTTACAAATCAAATATAGAACATGGGATATCCATTAAAAGTCGGGTAAGAAGATTTGTTTCTTAAACTGTATTGCTAGGGAAATGATCTCAAAATTATTTGTTTAAATTGCTAATAGGAACTTTAAAATGTGGTCTCAAATGGAATTATTTTGTGTGGAATAGATTACAGACAATAAATTTTAATTTCAAAAACAAATTCATTTGGCCCAGTGGATACATGGGGAAACGTGAAATGGAAACTCTACTAAATGGCTCCTGACCAGGAGCATCTTTCCTTACAAACCAGTCCTTTCCCCCTTCTCAGAACCACCATTATATATTCTCATTACTTCTGAGGTGAGGGCTCACAGAGGTCGGGAAGATACTCATAGAAATGTGATTATACTCATGGAGAAAGAGTCGATAGCTCTCTACCCAAGGGAGATTGGAACTAGGAAATAGTCTACTAGGCAACAATTGTGTAGCAACACAGGCTGGGTCCACTGTTCTTAAAGTTCCTTCCTATGCTTTTGTGATCCAGATACCAACAGACAGTACCAGAGGATGAGGATGCGCTCTCCCAGGAAGTAGCACAGATGACAGGACAACAGCACCTCAGGTGGGTGGAAAAGCAAACACCCATGTCTAAAACTGGAGCTGATCAGAATCCTGAGAATCTGGGATTCAGGCTGGGGACTTTATTCTTTCCTTTATATCCTTCTCCTTCTAAAAACTTGCTTACTTATTTATATTTTTGGACAAGGAGTCCATCTTCTTTTCATTGTGAACCTTGAAGCTAGATTAGCACATCTTTATAATTGGGAAAATGCAAATGGCTATGAGATTCTTGGGGAAGATCTAGAAAAGTCAGACATTGCACACTATACCTTCCTACTCTTCACCTGCTTAGCCTGAGAAGAGCCTCCCTAAACTATCCTAAGATGAACACGAATATAAGATGGGAACCAAATGATGCAGCAACGTGTACATTCAATGTTTCTACTGTTGTGATAACAATGAAGAAGTCCACCTGGACTTCTGTTTCATCATTCCATGAGCAATGTGAAACCCCCTTTCAACTTGTGTATTCTTATTCATTCTCACTTATGGGATAAATGCTGTCCTAATACACCATCATTAAGGGAGATTGACTTTTGTGGCTGGAGACAAGTTCCAATATTGTTGGAACTATCTTTGCTAAGTTAGCTCTGAAGAAGGGGTAGTGCAGATAGTGGTTCAGTGCTGTGCCACCCCTGCCAGCCTAGTAAGGAAGTGATGCAATTCTAAATTGCATTGGATTGGGGTGGAGTAGAAGACAATGGTTTGGGACCTATTGCCTTGCCTTACAATAGCATTCTGCTAGCTAGTCTACTGGTTGTGTAGTAACCTTTTCTCCTCCTCCCAAAGTCAGGTTGACCTTTGACCTAAATTAAAGTAGGTCTTGCCATCAAACTTTTAACTACAGACACTGGGGTTTAAATCTTAGAGATGACAACAATTCTGGCTACAGTATGGCTCATCAGAATGTACCATCGAGAGAGAACGTAGAGGGGCTGGGTTGTAAAAATGTCCTCATTTCCCTCTTGGGTTCCATTCTCAGCAGCTTTACCACTCTTTTCCAGCCCTATCCACAGCAGCCCTTGCTAGCTAGTTCCTGGATTACTCTCATGGTAAGAAAGAGTTTCCAGAAAGATATGAAAACATGCCGATGATAGTATTCCAAAGCTTGTCCTTAATGTCTTAAGTCGTCCATGACCTGGCCTGTGCCTACACCTTCACACTTATCTCCCAATTCTCCATAATCCCCACTCTCAACTTCACTAGTGCCTAAACACTGACCAGACCATGCTATTGAACAGCTCTTTCCTCTGCCCGGAAAGCCGCCATCACTCAACAGCCCTTTCTCGTTCCATTTGGCCAAATCACTTCCAAAAGCCTGTCTCCACTTTCCAATATGGGCTAACTGGCCCATCAGTGATTTGCTACTTTCGACCATAGTTCATCTAAGCCTCCACCTTACTACCTGAAATTGCTTACCACCCTCCCTTAGACAACTCTCAGGGACAGAGATGATAGCCTTCTCCTTTCACATTCCCAGCAATTAGCAGAGTGTGTGGAACAACAGTGACACTAAAGAGATGTTTCTGAACCAAGCCAGAGTTTCCTATCCTCAGCACTATCAACATTTTGAGCCAGATAATTCTTTGTTGTGAGAACTTTTTTTATTCATTGTAAGATGTTAAGCAGCATGTTAGTAGAACACCCACTCCACATATGTCACAATTAAAACTTGTTGAAGGCCGGGCGTGGTGGCGCACGCTTGTAATCCCAGTACTTTGGGAGGCGGAGACCAGAGGATCCAGGTTCGAGGCCAGTCTCAGCTCTCTCTCTCACTCTCTCTCTCTCTCCCTGTCTCTCTCTCTCTCTCTCTCTCTCTCTCTCTCTCT
>PVJS01028981.1:0-25120 GCA_004027185.1 Glis glis
AAAAAAAAAAAAAAAAAAAAAAGAACAGGGGCTTTAGAGTTCCAGAACATGGTTCTAATTAAGCTAGAACATTTGGTAGCTATTGATGTATAATCAAGTTACTTAACTTTGCTAATATTCAGTTTCCTTACTTGTGATATTTCTCTTATAAGGTTGAAATGAGATAAGGTAATAAGGCTTAATATGGTGCCAGATATATAGTAAGTCCTTAATAATTATTTTGAAAAATAAAATGAGAAACATACCCATGTTTAGAAGTCATTCCTGTCCCCACCAATAATAACATGAATAATAGCTAACATTTATTGACTTCTTCCTATGGGCCAGATCCTATTATACAACATCACAATCACAATAACTATATGAAGCAGAAATTTTAATAATATAAAAATAATTTTATAGTACTTTAAAAATAAGGAAACTGAAGCATATGGAGATGAGATTGCTCACCCTGCAAACTAAGCAATGGAACCAGGACCTGAAACCGGAACCTGGGTGCTCTGGCTCCCCAGCATGTGCCCAGCGTGTGCGCTTGATCTCTGCACTATGCTGCCTCCTAATGCTGCCAGAGGGCAAATGCCACACTTCAATGCAGGCGGACTGGAGGAATTACTACTTTATCTGTGTTACTTTTTCTTCTTTTTTGTTTTCTTTTCTTTTGAGATAGTATCTTACCATGTTGCTCAGGCTAGTCTCAAACCCCTGAGCTTAAGTGATTCTCCCACTGAGTAGCTGGAACTACAGACATGTACCACCTCACCTGGCTTCTATGTTGTTTTTTCTATATATTAGGTAAAAAAAAATGCTCTCTCTTTCTCTTTCTCTCTGTCTCTCTCTCTCACACACACGCATGCATGCACGACATTTTGTCATATGTGCCCAGGTTATTTTAGAAATATAACTCATAAAACACTACAAAGGTAAAATCTCTACGGTATTCCAATCCCAACCTCCCTGCCTAGAAGCCACCACAATCATGAATTTGGTATGCATCTCTTTAGTCTCTGTTTTATAATATTTTTGTTATACTTTCATGGATCCATAAATATGTACTATGGCTTTGTGTGTTTTCTTTTTTTTAATTTAAAAATACCATTCTGCTACTTTAGAAAAGGTTGAGAAATACTTTGATAGATGAAAGTAACATTTTTGAATCTAAGGATGGTAGGGATGAAAGGGAATGAGTCTGAACAAACCAAATGGAAATAATTCCAAATTGATACAGCCTAGAGCTTCAAATATTTTCAGGGGTCCTAAAAATAATCACTGTCTCTGGTTTAGCCACCAGTCAGTAGAATTTGTTTCAGAATTCCAAACAGCTTTGATGAAACAACTTTCGGTGCCTTTCCTCAGCCTTCAGTGTCTGTAGCTGGGGGATGTGGATGTCTAGCATCTGGTCTGCCTAACAATACCATTCTTCCAGAACAGCACATCCTCTTTGCACTAAGTGATTCTAAAAAGACTCAGGCTCAACACAGGCTCAGACCAGCCTCGGTCAAGGCCAAGCAACACCAGCTATAGTATCTTGTTCCCTACTCTGATCACAGCCAGTGGGTAAAGGTGGGTATTTGGGATTTTTCTGAACTATAATTGAGAAAAAAAGTTGGTCCCTCTCTTATAGGACAATTTACAATTATAATATTCAGAAGCCACTGGTGGCCATGTGTCTCACTGTGGAGAAAGCCACCCTGCAAAATCAAGTCGCCAACAGGAACAGTCCAGATGAAAGACAGAGAATGCATCCTGGGGTGGTTCAAGCATCCCATCCCTGTCTGGGGTTTGCTTCTCAAAAAATGACACAATCACTGAAAATAATTCTAATTCTATTACTTATGGGTAAAAGAGACCACTTATCACTGAGGGAGTAAATAATATTCTCCCCAATTTCCAGCTCTAAAAAATCCTAGTCCCAGAGAAAAACATTTGACTCTGCACAAAGCTTCCACTAAATATACAAAATGCCCTTGTGATACACTCTAGCTTTCAAAAACTGATACTTAATACTAGGTCTGAAACTATAGTCTCACATAGCCATGACTAAAGCAGTGTCTAAAGTCCAATGAGCTTGTGTTCACCTGATAATTACATTATCTGAGTGTGTGAATTGCTTTAAAGTAGCAATCAATTACAATGAGTATAAATTAGACAATGAAGTAACTTATTTTAGCACTAATATGAGTCTGATAAGACACAACATTGAGCAAAACAAATCAAACACAAAAGTATAAAACGGGCAACATTAATCTACACCATTAGAAGGCAGACATTTCTGAGAACCGGAGGATCCGGGTTCTCGGCCAGCCTCAGCTACTTAGTGAGAACCCTCCGCAACTTCGTGAGACCTGGTTTCAAAATAAAGGATGAAAAATAGGGTCAGGGTGTAGCGAGGAGGTAGAACGCCCCTGGGTTCAATCCCCGGTACCGCAAAAAAAAAAAAAAAAAGAAGGCAGACATGTTCACCCTGGGGCAGGCGTGGCAGGGAGGAGTAGTGACTTGAATTGGAGGAGAGTCCTTGGTACAATGCTGTTTCTTGATCTGACTCTGGTTACACAGATGTGCTCATTGGGAAAATTCATCAGGTTGTGCACACTTAAGGGTGCACATCATTCTGGATGTGAACAAAAGATTAAACAACACAACGACAAGGGTTGGGTAGATGGTTACTCTATTTCTCACACAATATTTTGGTCCTGCACCATCATATTCAAGCAACAGGTTTTTGTTTTTGTTTTTGTTTTTTTTAAGCCATGGTTTAGGTTTTCCCCCCCTGCAGTTAACTTGAGGGATACAAAATTATGAAGACTACTCTGCAGGAGCTAGGAACTCCTGTCCCTTGATAGTCACTTCTATTTACACATTTGGCAGTTTGTCCTCATCTCTGTTTCCCATGCAAAGAAAAGACTTCCTTACCAAATGACACAATGATTCATTCTACTCTTAGTCACCAGGACATCTTTATATATATATGTGTGTGTGTGTGTGTGTGGTGTGTGTGTGTATGTGTGTGTGTGTGTGTGTGTGTGTGTGTGTATTTAATCATCTTCCAGACAACGGGCCTTTCATTGTCAGCCAGACGTTTATCAGGGCCCTGTGATATACCATAGGCCCACCTGAATTACCAGCTTCTCTTATCAGCTGCAGATCTGCCACTGGCAGCAGAACCAGAGGAATAGGAAGTGCTGACTGTTACTATGTCTAATTTCAAACTGCAGCGAGTAAGAGGAAGTTGAGTAAGAATCAGTATAAACAGAATCAAAAACTGCAAAGTGAACTGAGTACCAAAAGGGTACTTTTGGGCCCAAATGACTTAATCTAATTGAAATGCCAGATGCCTATCAGATGTAGTATGACTTTTTCTTACAGTAGAATGAGGTTTATTTTAACTACTGGCTGGACCCCACACAAGCAGGCAGAGCTATGACTTATGCAATTATATGGAGTCTGTAATGGCAGTAATTTAGTTTTCCTGGTTCAAAAGAAAGTTTACTTCATATTAATCCTCTTTATATAAAAAGCTCAAATATTCTTCCTTTCTGTCTCATGTAATTTAGAAATATGAATTCTGTACTAATACAACTAAAAACACAATGTCCTCACAGAATTCCTCTATGGAAGATAAACCTAGATCTAGCTCTCCAGAAAGCCTTCCCCTTTTGGTCTTAACTTAGCTAATGATAACAAATTTGGTTATAGATTTGAAAATAATATAAAACATTGAAGGTGAGCTGGGCGTGGTGGCGTACACTTGTAATCCTGGTACTTGGGAGGCTGAGACAGGAGGATCACAGGTCCACGGTCAGCCTCAAAAACTTAGTGAGGACCTCTGCAACTTAGTGAGACCCTGTTTCAAAATTAAAAACAAAACAGGGCTGGGGGTATAGCTCAGAGGTAGAATGCCCCAGGGTTCTATCTCCAGTACCACAAAAAGAAAAAAAAACCTTGAAGGTGACTAAATTTTTGGAGTATCCTAAATGCTGTATTCTCATATATTATCTTAAAATATAAGTTATCAAAAGTTGAATGATAGAACTATCTATATGTGTGCCACAGAGGTAGACATAAAAATATATCTTGATGCTTATCATATAAGCTTCTACCCTACCATTAAAAACAAAATTTGTATAACTCTGGGGTCTATAACCACAAGCTTTGCAGTTGAGATTATTTTTATGCAAAAATTTGATATATTTTATAGAAAGCTCTTGTCTATAAGCAAGAAGATAAAGCAAGAGAATGAATTGTTAAAGACAATTATACAAGCAGCTGGGCATGGTGGTGCACGCTTGTAATCCCAGTACTTGGGAGGTTGAAACCAGAGGATCCGGGTTCGCGGCCAGTCTCAGCTACTCAGTGAGGGCCTCTGCAACTTAGTGAGACCCTGTTTCAAAATAAAGAATAAAAAAAATAGGGCTGGCGGTGTAGTTCTGGGATCAATCCCCAGTACTGCAAAAAAAAAAAAAAGACAATAATATAACTCACTAACAAACAAAACAGAAAAAAACTAAGAGGTTCTCAAACTAAAGAAACCACTTACTCTGAATTCAGCACTGAAACTACTTTGTGGGTTTTTAAAAAAGAGATGAATATATTCCTATGAAAATAAACATGAATTCCCATTATATAAAAAGAAATAAGCTATTAATTTGGCATCTCAGAGCTATTTCCATAAACTAGTGCAAGTGCTTCCCAAATCCAGCTGATCACTTGATTCAGCTGCAATTAAAAAATATACCTCCCTAGGGGTATTTTTATTCGGCAGGGCTGAATAAAAAATGGAGCCCAGAATTGTGTTCCTGCTTAAGCTCCCGCAATAATTCTGATGGTAAGCAGGTTTCAGAATCACTGGACTAGTTTGTTATTGCATAACTAAGTATTCCGGATTCTACCAGAGCAAGCTACTTTAAAACTCTGTTCTCAGAGCTCTTGTTCTTAGATAAGCAATGACTGTTCATCCTTGTACTGCAAAGGCCATCCTTATGCCCCTCAACTGTGCTCTGCTCTCTCTATGTCCCATACCTTTGCCTCCTACCTCTCACCTCCTAACAAGAGGTGGCTCATAAGGTAGCAGCTTAGACACTATTTCCTCAGGGAAACATCCCTGACCAGACAACCCTGACAAGCTCAGGAATCCATTTATGTTTCCACAGAATTCTGGGCACGCATGTTATAAAAAGTAACATTTCCAGAGCCATGATGTGGAGATTATTATCAACCTTAGAAATAATGAAAGGGGCTGGGCGTGGTGGCACACGCTTGTAATCCCAATACTTGGGAGGCTGAGACCGGAGGATCTGGGTTCACAGCCAGCCTCAGCTAATTAGTGAGGCTTCCGCAACTTCGTGAGACCAGGTTTCAAAATAAAGTATAAAAATAGGGCCGGGGGTGTAGCGCGGAGGTAGAACGCCCCTGCATTCAATCCCCGGTACCGCAAAAAAAAAAAAAAAAAAGGAAAAAAAATAGGGCCGGGGGTGTAGCTCAGAGGTAGAATGCCCCTGGGTTCAATCCCCGGTACCGCAAAAAAAAAAAAAAAATAGAAATAATGGAAGGGTAGAGGTTAAATAGCATGACCAAAGTCAACAAAAATGGGGAAAACAGAACCTCACCCCAAGGTCAAAAGCCTTTGTTCCTAAGTCTTTGTCCCTAACCACTGTGCTACAGTACCTCTCCTTCAAAGAACTTCACACTCCTTATCATGTCATCATGTGCATCTAGTTTTCTCTTAGCATCTCTCTGTCTCACTAAACAATATGCTCTAGGATGACAGGTACTTTATTTTCTTCTTCATTGAATCTCTAGTACCCAGTAAACCATTTCAATAAATATCTGATGGACTAGCTGACAATGTCTCTCTCAAAAATCAAACAACCTTGGATATGTTTTCAAAATTCTAATAAGCCAGGCTTGGTTAGCACATGCCTGTAATCCCAAGTACTTGGGAGGCTGAGACAGGAGGACTGCAGGTTCAAGACTAGCCTCAGCATCTTGGTGAGACCTTGTTTCAAAATAAAAAATAAAATAGGGCTAGGGATGCAGCTCAGAGTTAGAATGCCTCTGGGTTCAACCCCCAGTACCAAAAGAAAAAAAATTATAATAAAATAATAGAATCTACCCATAGCTTATATAATAATTATTCTCATAGCTAATGTAATAATTACAAAAATATTTTAGTGATTGGCTATGAAAGGCATTCACCTATACAAAGAATATACAAGTGCCATAGGAAATGTATGAAGACAAGACCAGTAAAGAAAATCTGCTAAGTAGTTCATGTGTCTACCAATGCATAGTGCGTTGCTTGGTAAGTAATTTTCTTGTCTCCTTGGAAATGGCCAAGGCACTAAATAAGAGTTTACTTTTTACTATGCCACAAACCCTTCTGATAGTTTTGCAGAGTAGAAACTTTAAACCTTTTAAAATTTAGGCTACTATTTATAGAAAATCATCATGAAAGAATATTTCAAGAAAACAGAAAATGTTTTGACAAATCAACCTTCCAATGAGTTTTCAAAAATTCTAAACAGCTTTACCGTATCCAATTTCACAGAGAAAGTTTTAAAAGGGTTTTACCATTTGGTTTGGTTTGGTTTGAAGGAACATATTTCAGAGTTTACAGGTCCAACGCTTCATTTGATTCATCTAATCCTCGCTGATTTATTTTAAGCCTTAAATGTATAGCTAATTTAAAGAATACTGGCCTCCTAGAATCGACCCACCTACTTCCACCTAGTTAGGATTCTCTCTTCCCATCCTCAGCACACACAGTCTGGGTCTGGCCCTCTCTCAACTACAGGAGCTAAGCTGGGCCCAAGTCAATCAAAACATTGCATCGCCCTCCCCAGGAACAGTGATTGGTTCAGGAACATCTACATATCAGAACCAATGGGAGAAAATAAAACTTTCCTAGAAGTCTGAGAGGGAATTTTCCTATAGGGGAGAAATCAGAAAGGATGTAGGAGTTAGAGCTATTGTCATTTTGCCATCACATGAATCTGATACTGAAATCAACACAACAGAAGACAGAGACCTACACACAACCATGCCTCTAAAACCAGATCTAATTCTAGACTTTTCAACTAGGTCAGAAAATAAATTATCTTCTTCCTTAATGAGTTTGGAGCAGATGTTTTTTCACTTTTAACCAAAGAAGTCCTGGCTGATATGACCACTACTTATATTTCTAATATAACACATGAAGGTACTAAAATTAAACAGATGTTTCTATAAAAGCAAATGGTCATTCTATTAATAAAAGACAATTTTTATCTACTACCCATTTACACTGTATAGGTATATTTAAAAATTAAGTATTGTGATTAATTGTAGAGCTAGCATACTGCTACTCAGTCTCATACACTGAACCTTCTACGTTCAGAGTATCAGCAATCTCCAAAGTCAATATTACATATACCATGCGACACAAAAGGAAGAGGCGTGTGTGACTCAGCCCAAATAAAGGGCTAATACACATAATTCTGCTGATGCTTAAATAAATGCAGCTGTATTAGTTCATGATTTTGTCACTAGTTTATATTTGGTCACAGGCATAAAAAGAACAATGATTAAAAACAAATGAAGGTAGGGTAGGGTAAAGCCCAGTGACAGAGTGTGTACCTAGCATGTGCAAGGCCCGTGTTCAATCTCCAGTACCCCTCCACCCAAAATGAAGGCAATTTTACAAATAATAATATGAACAAAATTAAAGTAACATAGAAAAAATTTTAAAAACCTATGAGTAGTTCAAGTCTACTTACTAATACTATTCCAAATATATAAAATTATACTTATAAAATTTAATTCACTGTAACTGCTGCCAATTTGAGCTCCCAGCAGACAAGCTTTCGCTGCTTCACCAGAAGGGAAGCATGTTTCGGTACATTTTAAAGGCGGACCTATTCTATACCACTAGTCCTATCCAGTGTTTAAAACAAACCCATTGAAATCATAGTATAAGGCAAAAGGGCATCTCTTCCCTAAGCAAATTATGCTAATGTCAATCCAATATACATCCTCACAAGAATGCTAATACGACTTGGACTAACACTCTCTGTGTTTGGACTCTTCACTAATGGTAAAAATATAAAATGGTAGCCAGGCACAGTGGTACATGCCTGTAATCCCAGTACTTGGGAGACTGAGACAAGAGGATAACAGGCTTGAGGCCAGCCTCAGCAACTTAGCAAGATCCTTTTTCAAAATAAAAAGGGCTGGAGGTGGAGTTCAGTGGTAGAATGCCCCTGGATTCAATTCACAGTAACACACACACACACAAAAAAGGGCTAGGGGTATAACTCAGGGGTAGCGCACCCCTGGGTTCAATCCCCAGTACCACAATAAACAAAAATGTATATAGGCTAGGCATAGTGGTGCATACCTGTAATACCAGTATTTAGGAGTCTGAGACAGGAGGATCACAGGTTCAAGGTTAGTCTCAGCAACTTAGTGAGACCCTCTTTCAAAATAAAATATGGCTGAGGGTGGAGCTTGGGGGTCAAATACACCTGGATTCAATCCTCAGTACCACAAAAAAAAGAAAAAATATATATACAATGGCAAAATTATAACTATTAAACTGAACTGTGGTCATCTTACAGATCTGACTCACTACATGCATGAAACATCATTTATATTAAATTGAAAGCATAAAGGAGAATTAACTCAAAATAAGTATATTAACATTGCTACTGTTTTCTTAATACACACCCAGTCTTATGGTTAGCTATACCACAGAAAGATAAAAGATTAAAAGAAGAAATTCAGTCTTAGAAAAGGAAATGTGACTAGGCAAAATATATTACTGGTCTCATCCCAAAAGACCTGATATTTTGGAAAAGATTTAATTCAGATTATGCACAAGGAAGCTATAACTTATTCAGCTGGGCATGGGGGTACATGCCTATAATCCCAGTACTTAGGAGGTTGAGACAGGAGAATTGTAGGTTCAAAGCCAGCCTCAACAACTTAGCAAGGCTTTCAGCAACTTAATGAGACCCTGTTTCCAAGTAAAAAATAAAATAGAGCTGGGGTGTAGCTTGAAGGCAGAATGCCCCTGGGTTCAATCCCTAGCACCACATAAAAAATACACCATAATTTAGACACTTAGAAATTTTAAAAAATAATAGTATTGTGCAAGATGACAGAGTATACTGTTCTTTATTTTAGAAAAAAATACTATTAATTTTTATCAGTGAACAAATGTTTCTTAAATTAACTATGGCTCCAAACAAAGGTATTATCATTATTCACTATAAGGATCTCAAAAAATTGCATAATCCAAATGGATAGATTTGTTTGCATACACTTTACCTGAAAGTTTCTAATTTGAGTGTCTTTAACCTAATAATACTTCCAGAATTCAGGGTATCTGGTTATATTTATTTTTTTAAATTACAAAATAAAAAGAAAATAAACTAATGAAAAAGATTTCTTTTTTTTTTTTTTTGCGGTACTGGAGATTGAACTCAGGGGCATTTACCTCCAAGCTACACCCCCAGCCCTGTGTTTTATTCTTTATTTTTTTTGAAACAGGGTATCACTAAGTTGCAGAGGGCCTCACTAAGTAGCTGAGGCTGGCCGCGAACCTGTGATCCTCCTGTCTCAGCCTCCCAAGTACTGGGATTACAAGCATGTGCCACCACGCCCGGCAATGAAAAGGATTTCTGTGATATTTCCTATGGAAGCCACTCCACATAATTCAACAACTTAGGGCACTGATATAGTTGATTAGCAAGAAAAGGACAACTCACCCTACCTTGCTATCGCCTATCCTTGGATGCTGGATAATTAAATGAGGAGACAATACTGGAAGCACACTACCTCCTCCTCTCGCTGTTGTCTTCGGTCCTCCTCTAAACAACTAACTGTTGCAAAAGAGCTTCTAATTCTTTATTTTCCCTCAAGGCTATTTAACAGGTGTCAACAAACATTTTCTGTAAAGGGATAGACAGTAAATATTCTTGGCTTTAAGGGCTATTATATCTCTGTAACAACTACTCAATTCTGCCACTACAGTGTGAAAGCAGCCATAGACAGCATGCAAATGAATGGAATGGCTGTGTTCTAATAAAACTTTATTTATAAAACTGTCAGTGAGTAGCTTTGATGTGAGGCAGTAGTTTGCTCATCTGTCTTTATTCAAGGTTTCTCCTACTTAGTCTTCCCTGGACTCTGATTTACTACAATAGCTTTGGTTACCAATTATGAGCCAAGGACACAATTTTCATTCACAAGGCCATATTTCTCAGCTCCAAACTCAATCTGCTCATTGACAAGGCCATATGTGTGTCTCACAGGATCTACAAGTGCTCTAAAGCAAAACGGCCTTCTCTTTCAAATATATTTCTTATTTCAGTTATGACATTACCATCCACAAATCTGTCCTTGACAAGAAACTAGGAATTATTCTTTAGGAGTTAGATTCATTGAAAAGTAATCTGGACCTCAGCTAATTCTCATCAAGAGGTTGGTAAAGAATGAAATGGTCTTAAGAGCCCAAAAGAAAAGTAATACAGGCTTCTATTTTCTCTGTATCTAGGGTACACAGTGCCACCTAATGGGGAAAACAAGGCCGCCCTTCACTACAAGTTAAGGCTTTTGGTAAATTCAGTTATTTACCTGAGGCTGAAGCAAAACAACCAGGAATATGGGGAGACCAGATTGTGCTATAAATGACACTTTCATGGCCTCGAAAGGTACACAGAGACTTTCCAACAGTTGGGTCCCACTACAAATAAACAAATAGATCAATTACTTAACAGAAGTAAATTCAAATGTAAATTTTTATATATGCTATACGTACATTATACTACATATACTTACATATATACATAGAATATACATACATATCTCAAGGACTTTTTTAAAATCTATTTTATGTAAGTTAAGATGTTCTTTAAGGGGCCAAATTAATCAATATTAAGCTAATTATTAGTTTACAGCCAAAAAACTGGAAAATTTTAAATGTCTTAATATAAATGCCTAATAAATGTCTTAATATATTTTTTGAAAATAAAATTGTCCAATTGTAAAGCTAAAGAGAAATATTTTGAGAAAGAAAAAATCCAGTGACAGCTCTGAAGAAGACAGTATTGGTTTTTGAATACAGTAATGCAGACATACCACTTTGACAGTTTGGTCCCATGAGCCAGACACCACAAGCTGTTCACCTCTGGTTTGGCTCCAATCAACACAATACACCTAGAAACATTTGAAAGTGTTTAGAAAGCAAAATAGCATCAAGTTGAATCTTACATTTTATCTCTTTACAACAGTCATAACCAGCTAGAACAACTAATTTACTTTGTCAAAACACTAAGTCCCACCCATTACGACATGATGTCTGAGAAATGGAAAGGTAATCCTGACATTCTATTCTTTAGAGATAAGACTCCACTTGGCTTTAACACAATTCTACAGAATATTTCCAAATCTTCTTCACTAAAATAAATTATACACATTTTTAAACCTACCAACAAATCACTGTTTGCAGCACTATGAAGAAATGTCAAAGCAGATTAGAAGTTAGTCATCTTAGAGAGCTTGCCCGGTCAATGTTTATCAGAAAGCATTAAAATTCAATTAATCCCCCTATCTGGCCTTTCTTTTAAAAAGCTTCTAGGAACCTGGTGATCCTTTCAGATCTCTTGGTAAACAGCTTCAGTTATCTGATGCTGCTATTCCAACTTATGCTCCACTGCTCTCAGTGAACCATTTCAAATGAACCGTTTCAAAACGTATGGAAATATTTTTCATTCTGTCATCTTGCACAGCAAATTATATATAGATCACTACTATACGCTAAGCCCAACAAAATATGTGCATAATTATACTTTATGAAAGCAGTCTTGACATGGACCTTTGTATAGGTCATTAAATATGATCAGCTGGCAGGTTATTTTGAATCTTAAAACTCTTAACTCCTGCATCTATGTAGAAGAACAAGTGTGTGGGGTTTGCTATGGCTTAAGGAAGGTTACTTGTTTTCTGCTCTCCAGAGCTATGCTAAGCCATGTCAGAGCCTCAGAGAAAATATAAATCAGTAAAACTGCTCCTGTCTTTAAAATTTTGATATTTTGTTACTTTGATATGGAATCTTAAAAAGTTAAACTTAGAGAAATATAGAATAGAAAGGTGGTTTCCAGGAGGTTGGGGGTTTAGAGGTGGAGAGATGAGATGTTGGTCAAAGGGCGTAAACGTTTAGTTATAAAATGAGTAAGTTCTAGAGCTCCAATGTACAGAATGGCAATTATAGTTAATAATGTGTTGTATACTTGAAATTTGCTAAGAGAGTAAACTTAAATGTTCTCACCATACACATGCACACAAAACGGTAACTGTGTCAGGGGATGAATAAGTGAATTACCTCAATTGTGGGAATCATTTTCAAGGTATATGAATATCAAAACACTACACTGTATACCTTAAATATATACAACTTTGTTTTTACCAATTATACTTCAATAAAGCTAGAAAAATTATAAAAATAAAATTATTAAGGTTCCAGAAAAAAGTAAGGAATGCAAATTTCACAATTTGTTCATCATGATTTTTGCATTGCTTTTTGTTTTTAAAAATATTGCATTAATAGATTATTTATCTTGATTACCAAATTTGGTGGAGGACCCTTAAATTGTATAGCCAAGAGAATGGCTCACACCCCGTATCCTCGTCCTGGCCCTCGTACTTCCCTTATTCATGTAAGAGAGAAAAGCAGTTTGAACACGAAGGGGGCCACAATCCAGCAATGGAGAGCTCTCATGAAGCAAAGAGAAGTGGCAGCAAATCTCAGGAGCTGCTGAGGGCAAATCATCGAAGATCTTGAGAACTAAAGAGCTGGATTTTTATCCTCTAAATTTCTCCCTTAAAGGCCATACAGTCAGTAAAGGGTCAATTCTTCTATAAAGGGTCAAATAATAAATATTTGAGACTCTCTAGGCTATTCAGTCACTGTCACAACTATTAAACTCAGCCCAATCGCACACAAAAGCAGTCATTATCAAAGACTGGGCATGGTTCTGTTCCAATAAAACTTTATTTACAAATCAAGCACAGGGCCAGATTTAACCCTGGCCCAGGAGTTGTAGTTTACCAACTCCTCCTCTAGCTGATGTGAAGAGTCAAAAATAACAACAATAAACTTTAATAACAACAAAAACCCTTATTGAACACTGTGCCAGATGCTCTCATTAGCACTTCATGTATTCTATCTCATTTTAATCTTCCTTTCTATGAAGTGGATACTACATATGCCAAGGCCCAGAGAGGTTAAGTAAGTTGTCCAAGTTCTCAAAGATAGTGAGGTACAGAGCTAAGATGTGAACCAGGGCAGCCTGACTGCAGAGCCCACCTTAATTGCTATGCTAGGCTGTCTGTACAGCATGCTGCTGGAGGGCACTGTTGAGACAGAACTTCTGGGCTGCCTTGCCAAGAGGAAATCAAGCCATGCCCTTGCTGTATCACCCTTCACTGGAGCTACACTGGGGCCCAGACTCACTCCACTTTGCTTTCATAAATTAACCCTATCCATGAACTTAAAGCCCTGTCTACTTGTGAATCCACTTATCCAGCTCTGTCAAGACATGGCCACATTCCCTCCTTTATGAGCTAAGCCTCGCCTGATGAGCCCCTCAGAGGGAAGGCAGATGCATCAGGAAGGCAGATGCTCCCTTCCATGCACTCCACCAGTGACTACTGCTAATCCAGAATTTAAAGTAATGTTAAATAACTGCCAAACCTGCTAGATTTTGGAGACCCCTCAAGAGCAAAACCACTGAGTTTTGAGTAAGTCTATGTTCATCACAATAAAAGAGGCACTCAATAATTGTTGGTTAAAATAAGTTAACCAATCAAACATATCTTCACAACCTGCACTGTTGCTGAGGACGCATACAGCTACTAACTAAGGCTAACATCTTCAGCTCAGACTCCACTACTTCAAGTGCGCTGCCCGAGTCAAAGCCTTCTGGTTTCTCATCCTTTAACACTTTAGGAGCCTTCGCCGGTTCAGAGAGAACCCAACCCTAAGAGAGCCAAAGATAAGAGGTAAGAAAACTATGCTGCTGGTAGTATTGCTGCCCGCTGTCTCATCTGTGACATAACCAAGTGGCAAGCATTAGGTCTCTAGGACAAAGCTAAGGACAGGACACGCATGGTGGTTAGGTTAAAAAGGAGATAATAAAGAAGAAAACACAGACAACTCAATCAATGAATGCTTCACTTCTTTTGTTGTGTTTTAAAGTATTAAGACATAGGAAAAGAACTAACATACCGGGAGATCATGCTTAAAAATAAAAGAATAAGTACAGCCATAAGTACAAGAGGGGTGCCACGATGGGAGATTTGGCTTGATGCCCAGAGGAGAAGATCCAAGCAGGGTCTTGAGGGCTGGCTGGAATGTCAGGAGGCAGAAAGCAGAGGTGAACCAGTGACCAGAGACGTCCTCAAAGATGTAAACAAGGCATTCAGCACCCTAGAGACTAGAATTAGTGAAAACAAGATAACACCAAGGTTCTGTACAACCATCAGTGATGATGGCATAAACAAAAGTGGAAGACTAGAGGATGGAGATAATGTATAATTTCACACAGACTGAGTCTGAAGTGACAGCAAGACTGCCAAGGGAAAATGTCGAGCATGAACACGGTTTGGACGTTATCCTCAAGCTCTAAAAAAAAGTTGGCAGCCAGAGGCATTTGAGGAGACAGATGAAAGGGATAATGGGATTTCATTATGCCAACTTTCAGTGGATTTACTCATCTAGTCAACAAACATGTATTAAGCATCTACTTTGTAGATGGGCACAGAGGAGGGGTGGCTACAATGTTAGACAAGACTCACCCCCATGGATATTATATTTTAGCAGAAGACTCCTATAAATAAAGAAATGTAAAATTTCATGTTGTGATCTTAACCTACAAAGAAAAATAAAGCAGAGTAAGGAGACTATGAAACAATAACAAAGGCGGGAGTGGGGTCATTTTTCCATACAATGATCAGGAATGACCTAAGCAGAGACTTGAGTGTGATAAAAGACTAGACTCTTCAAAACTGATAGGAAAGGCTTCAGGTAGAGAGAACAGGAAAAGACTTGAAGCGGGGAACAAGCCTGCCATGTCTGAGGGACAGCAAGGGCAAAGAGCAAGGCAGGGTAACACCCTCAAGGGCCATGGTTAAGAGTCGGTTATAATTTCTCTATCGACCATAAGCTCCACTAAGATTACAGCATCCTTCTAACTGCTCTCCCCATCCATTCTCATTCATTTCCACTCCATTATCCACACTGCATAAAAAATAATACTTATAAGTCAGGCATGGTAGCACATGCCTGTATTTTCCAGCTACTGGGGAGTCAGAGGCAGGAGAATCACAAGTTCCAGGACAGCCTGGGCAATATAGTGAGACCCTGTCTCAAACTCAAATAAAAAGGGCTGAGGATATAGCTCAGTGGTAGAGTGATTGCCTATCATGTGTGAGGCCCTGGGTTTGATCCCCAGTACTGCAAAAAAAAAAGGAAAAAGAAAAAAGAATTTATAATATAGATTAATGTCATTCCCCTGCATGAAGCCTTTCAATGGTTTTATACCATGGCTCCTTCAGCTTATCATCTTCACTCAACCTGATGTGAGATTCATCCATGTTGATTCCTATTACCCAAAGGTCAAAATCATGCAAAACTATGAATGACTTAGGAATGCATACATATGTAGTAAAACTAAATAGAAAAGCAAAGAAAATATAAATGGAAAATTTAGGCTAGTGGTTACTCCTGGAAAGAAGGAAAAAAAGAGGGAGAAGAAGAATAGGATTAGAAAGGGGTACCAAGGGGACTCCCATCGTATAGGTGATGTTTTATTTCTTAAGCTAGATGGTGAATATGCAAGTGTTCAATATATTATTTTTACACCTTACATATATTTTATACATATGAACTATTTCACAGCAAATTTTAAAAATCCACATCTTCCAACTGATCTTAGCACAATGGCCAGACACTGACTGTTCCAGGCCCACAGGCTCTAGCCTCCCCTTCCAGGGCACTTTTTCCTTTGCCTCTCACACTAAGCGTCTGGCCTCTCCACCTGAAAAGCTCATCCTACTCT
The DNA here is from genome assembly GCA_004027185.1 of Glis glis. NCBI lineage: Eukaryota > Metazoa > Chordata > Mammalia > Rodentia > Gliridae > Glis > Glis glis. Next base: position 16,095 of record PVJS01028981.1, read on the forward strand.
CCCTTTCTCCCTTCAGGCTCAAGGATGTTCCCCTGCCTCTTCACAGACAAGATTCGCCCTGCGTGCAGCACTGTGTCATTCTCAGCACTTATCACACTCTGTGAGGCAACCAGCAGCCTCAGCCCCTGTCCCAAGAGGGCAAGAACTCCAGAACAACAAGGACATGCCTGACTTGTTCCTCTTCCCAGCTAGGCCAGGTACAGTACTTTGTACACAGTAGTTAAAATGTCTTGATATGAATAAACAGAGAAACAAAACTGAATGAAAAGCTCATCTCATCTTGGTCTACTCTTCCATCTTATTCTCAATTTCTTCCTTCATTCCCACTCTGAGTGGATGTAGCAAATGGTCAAATTAAATAGAAAAAGAAAGAGTACCTGATATTATGCTTTAAAAGTAGGGTCCTCTAAAGGCCTATTTTGTGAAATTACTCTTGGCAGAGGTGAAAAAAATTAATTGAGAAATGGTAAAAGAAAAAAAGTCACTGAACAATATTTTGTGCTGCTTTATGAAATCTGAACTTCATCACAACCACTTTGAGAGGGCAAATTTTATTGCTGAAACCAATTCCCAAAGAGCTCATTTTTAATCTACTGTAAAGTAATATCCTTTTAAGTTGGTCTATTTAATTAAAAACTATCAAATAAAAACTATGCCCAGAAATTTCATACTTATCTGTATCAATGCAAAGGAACACTGACTTTTAATTACTGAGTAATTAGAAATGGTTATATATTTTCTTTTAATGTGAAACTTGAATTTAAAAAAAATCATTATGGAAATTTAAACACATGAATAAAACTACAAAGAACAGCATAAAGAACCCCCAGGTACCTATTACACACTTTCATAACTATCAACATTTTGTCCATCTTCTTTCATCTGTCCCATCATTGACTGAGTGACTGCTGGAGTATTTTAACATCAGACCACTTCACTCATATGTACTTCAGATAAGGACTTACTTTTTTCTTTTTTACATTAGTTGCTAAGCTTTATCCATTTTCAACCCAAATAAAAATAACAAGAGCTTTCAATACCATCTAATATCCAGTATATATTCCTATTTCCCCCGTTGTCATAAAAATTTCTTTTTTACAGTTGGTTTATTTGAATCAGTATCAAATGAGATCCATATTTTACACTTAGCTGTTATGTCTCTTACATCTCTTCTAATCTAGCAACTCCACTTCCCATGATATTTACTTGTTGAAGAAACCAAGTTACTGGTCCTGTCCTATATTCTGGATTTGGTTAATTGTTTCCTCATGATGGTATTTAACTTCTTCCTCTACCCTTCCTATTTCCTTAAACTGGAAGTTAGATTTGGAGGCTTAATCATATTCAGTTCAATTTTTTTAGCTTCCTATTATATTAGGAGGCATATAATTTCTGATTGACCCACTTTTAGTGATCCTAGATTGTTTAGAGACTGTTTCAATCTTAAATTAATGACTTTAGCATCCGCACATGACCCTTGACTACAGTCATTATTTCATTAGAGGCTACTAAATGGTGATTTTCTAATTCTGTTATTTCTTCTGCATATATTGGCTAGGATTCTGTTATAAATAATTTTTAATCAATTTTATTACTCCCCACAAAATTCATACAGAAATGGCAAGATAAGTACCTTGGTTCTGTACCTTTATTTAATTTTCAGAATAATGACTTGGTTATTCTATTAATCTTTAATGATCAGGGGTTTTCTAATCATCATAATTTCACATAAGGAGTGAAAATACATACATCAGAGAGTGTATGTGTATACTGTGTTACAATTCATTGCTGTCATCCTTTGTGATGTTCGAATTGTTACACCTTTAACCAATGAGAACCCCTTCAAGTGCTCTCTTCTAAACTTTGGACATGTCACCAATGGCTTCTCATAGTTTTCTTGCTTTCTGACCCAAGAAGATGTCTTAGATTCATCTTCTGTATTTCCCATCCAGTATTATGATAAATGACTTCTCCAAAGACCACTATTCCTTTTAGAAGGAAATAGTACTTAGAAGCCATAATCTAGGCATTAAAGATAGTCTCTGCTACTGAGTTGTATTTCTAAGTCTTTATAGTGCAAAGAACTAGGAAATATGTATTTTTTAAACAGAGAAAAATAAAATATGAGCTCATATGTATATTTCCCATCCAACTTTAAGATTATTAGGCAGGCGTAGTGGCGCATGACTGTAATCCCAGTACTTGGGAGGCTGAGACAGGAGGATCACAGGTTTGTGGCTAGCCTTAGCAACTTAGTGAAACCCTGCTTCAAAATAAAAGAAAGAAAAAAATTGTTTCTATTTACCTTCTTTAGTCTCATATCTCTTTTTCTTCTACATTAAAACTTTTGGTTTCTAATGACTTTACTGTTAAGCTCTAACCTATGATATACATATGAGAGTTTCAAATAACATTATGGATTCTTCTGAAGGCAGTTTGAAATTTCTTTCCAATTCTTTCTGTCAATCATATCCCATTAGGGATGTACAATCATGATACTGTGTTTTTATAGTTACTTGAAATAATTATTTTCAATACCTGGTTATGGTGCCATTTGACAGACCACCACATTACTTTGTTTCTGTTTGTTTTCAACTTCTAGTATTGCTTGTTTCTTTCTGGTTTAAATTGTGATTTCTAATTATGTAAAACATTTCAATGGTCTTAGGTCAAAACTATATTACAAGCTATATTTAGAGAAATTTTATTTCCATCTTTATCCTCATTCTCCTGCTTTTTTCCCCACTCCTTTAAAAAGTTTTATTAGCTCCAGACAAAGGAGGAGAAACCTTAGTGGAGTGAAGAAGGGGACCTAATGAGAGAGACGGGAAGGGGGAAGAGGGAAACACCTCAAAGCTCATGATGTACATACACAAACTTATCAAAACCCATCACTGTGCTGAGCACTGGAAGGAGGGGAGGGAGAGGGAATAAGGAGGGAACTGGGGGAGGGCTCAATGAGTGCTATGTGCATGTATGCCTCTATCACCCTGAACTTCATCAAGATGTATGGTTTCAATGCACCAATAAAAATACATTAAAAAAAATTTTTTTAAGTTTTATTAGTTTTTGCCTTATCTTTCCATTGTTTCGTTTTGAAATTTATATATATACATAACATATATTTATGACAAATAATGTAACTTAAATATATGCTTATATTCCTGTCTTACATAAAACATAAATCTGCATATATTTAAATAATTCTACCAATACATTCACTTCATATGATCTTGCAGTAAAACTAAAAAATTTTCACTTTCATGTGATTTAAAATTATCAAATAAGATTGCATAACTCTACCTATGTTTCTTAATAAATTCTTAAGTAGGAGAGACGGGGTTTTAATTCCTATGTATGGTCTACTCACTAACTTGCTTTGGAGACCTGACCAGGCAGAGTACTGACACCTACACCGAGTAAATGAGAGCAATGACAGATATCGTAGCAGTAATCATGCATCAAAGTCTTTCTCTACTCAAGCACATCCTAGTACAGTTTCCATCTACTATTTAGGAGCTACTAAATGGTGATTTTTTAATGATAGTTTACTGCTATTAAATTATCATTTTCTCTTCTTTAAAATTTTTTAGGCTGGGCATGGTGGTGTATGCTTGTAATCACAGTACTTGGGAGGCTGAGACAGGAGGATAGCAGGTTCACAGCCAGCCTCAGCTACTTAGTGAGGCCCTCTACAACTTAGTGAGAAACTGTTTCAAAATAAAGAATAAAATATAGGACTGGGGTGTAGCTTGGAGATAGAATGCCCCTGGATTCAATCCCTAGTACCAAAAAATAAATAAATAAAAAATTTTTAGGAAGCTTTGAGGTTAGATAAATGGACCATGGCCGGGTGTGGTGACACACACTTGTAATTCCAGTACTTGGGAGGCTGAGACAGAAGGATCACAGGTTCGCGGCCAGCCTCGGCTTCTTAGTAAGACCCTCTGCAACTTAGTGAGACCCTGTTTCAAAATAAAGAATAAAAAAATAGGGCTGGGGGTGTAGCTCGGAGGTAGAATGCCCCTGGGTTCAATCCCCAATTCCGAAAAAAAAAAAAGAAAAAACAGACGGTGAATAATGACTTTGTAAGGTAAAGCAAATCACTCCCTTTATTAAAGATTTTTAAAACCTACATGTTGACGACTATAATCCCCCCAATATTAGGTAAGACACATAACTGAGATCATGAGAACTGAATGCCTATGAAGTCAAGGCAGTGGCTTCCAAACATTGCTATACAATGGATCATCTGGGAATCTTTAATACTGACGCCTTACTCCAACCCTCAGACATTGTGACCTGGGCATGAAGATTTTTTAAAGCTTCCCCAGGTGATGCTAAGGTGTAGCAAAGTCTGAGAACCACTGGGTTAAAATAAGCATCTTTCTCATTTTAAATACTAAAACTTCAAATGTCTGAATTACAGTTTAATCCTACGTAACAGCCAATATTTTCAGAAGTAGATTAAGTGGAATATGAGCATACTTATCCATCCACGTGTATCCTGCTTTCTGCCCACAGTGTGTGGCCCAAAAATCTATGCAATCCATCTTTCTCTTGAATTTTCAAAGCATAAAGTCCAATCCCTCTGGCCAGGCATTCGAGGCCCATCAGGAAACGACAGCTACCCATCTTCCTTACCTCATCTCCCATCATTCCACCACACACACGCTCTGGTCCAGTCACACGAAAGGACTTAGGTTGCCTGAGCATGCTGTGCTCTTTGGCAGATCTTAACCTGTACAGATATGATCATCTCTGTCAGATGTCATTTCCCCTTTGGGCTGCCTCCCAAACTACTAACCACCCAAGATTCAGCTCAAATAGCACCTCTTTTGATAGTCCCTAGTTCTCCTGTGTTCCTTCTAGACATTTCAACATTGATTAAATCACATTAGATGGTTTCTTGCATGGCCCAGAACTACTGCTAGAAATAAGCACCTGGGTCTTAGTCCTGCCTGCATCTTTAATGACTAACACATGTCTGGCACATAACATGTGCTACCTGGATAGGCAGGTCTAGCTCTTTTAATACAAGTTCAAATTTAAAGTGCTAAACAGTGCCCCCAAAAGTGAATGCTTTTAAAACATAAGGACTGTTAAGTGGTAATAGATATTATATCCTATTAGCAGTAAAATAAAAAAGAGAATTGATTCAACTGATAACTAGCAACTATTTTCTTCTATAATCACATTTTTTTTTTCAGTACCGGGGATTGAACCCAGGGGCGTTCTACCTCCGTGCTACACCCCCAGCCCTATTTTTTTTATACTTTATTTTGAAACCAGGTCTCACGAAGTTGCGGAGGGCCTCACTAGGGAGAGGGAGAGAGAGAGAGAGAGAGAGAGAGAGAGAGAGAGAGAGAGAGAAAGAGAGAGAGCTGAGGCTGGCCGCGAACCCAGATCCTCCAGTCTCCGCCTCCCAAAGTACTGGGATTACAGGCGTGCGCCACCACGCCCGGTTTATAATCGCAATTTTTAAACTACTATTTAAAATTGTAATAAAATCTTTCTGCAGTATCCTGCTCTAAAATGAATGGCTGAATGTGAGTAAATATGCAAAAGGAAATATTCTGATTTTTTTAAAGAAAAAAAGAAAGGAAAGAAGGGATGAAGGAAGGATAAAGTATCAGGAAGAAAGGAAACAAGGAAGGAGAAACTTCCCTTTAGTTGACAAATCTGTTGTGCAGTTTTAAATGTAAATACATATCTAAAGTGACTACATTTCTGTTAAATGCATGACTGGCTGTCATTCTATACTAATATTTTTATTGGTACCCATATCATAACAGACTTCTCAGCTTCCATCAGTACTAAAGGGTAAATAATTGATTCATTTTTTTAAGGTAAACAAGATTTTCACCATATCACTGCTATAAAATGTATAAATAAATAGTAGTTTCTCCACAACAAGATACTAATAGTTGCATGTTTAGTTCAAATGTAAGTTTTCTATAAACAATGCTTAAAAACTTTAATGGATCATGTGTGTGTGTGTGTGTGTGTGTGTGTGTGTGTGTGTTTTGTACTGGAGATTGAACCCAGGAGTGTTCTACCTCTGAACTATACCCCCAGCCCTTTTTATTTTTTATTTTGAAACAGGCTTTTACAGAGTTGCTGAGGCTGCCCTTGAACTTGCAATCCTCCTGTCTCAGCCTCCCAAGTACTGGGATCATAGGTGTGTGCCATAATGATCAGCTTGGATCATACATCTTATAAAAAATTTAGCATATCAGGGCTGGGGAGATAGCTTAGTGGTAGAGTGCTTGCCTAGCATATCAGCCAGCTGTGGTGGCACATGCCTATAATCATAGCTACTCAGAAGGTTGAGGAAAGAAGATTGCAAATTGGAGGCCTGCCTAGGCAACTTAGCAAAACTCTGTCTCAAAATAAAAATAAAAAAGAGCTGAGGCTGTAGCTCAGTGGTAGAGCATCCCTGGTTTTGATCCCCAATACCCCACATACAATACATACACACACCTAGACACACATACACACATACATACACACACACACACACATACACAAATCAATAAGCCTTAGTATTTGACAATAAGAACAAATTTTAACTTTTGGGGGAGGGGGTCCTCGGGATTGAGTCCAGGGGTGCTCTATCACTGAACTACATCCCCAGCCCTTTTTATTTTTTTGTTTTTAGACAGTACCTTGCTAAACTGCCAAGGTTGGCCTTGAACTTGCAATCCTTCTGCTTCAGACCCCTGTAATAGTGGGACTGTAGCTATGATAGCTGGCACGCACCACCACATCCAGTTTGATTCTACATCATCTTGAAAGTCACTTTAACAATCTGCATAGCCTGGGCCTAGGTTATGGCAAAATGGCTAAACACACCAAGAAGGTCAGCATCATCAATAAATACAGGACCCACTATGGTATCTCCCTCCAGAAAATGGTAAAGAAAATTGAAATCAGCCACCACATCAAGTAAACTTGCTCCTTCTGTGGCAAAACCAAGATGAAGAGATGGACAGTGGGGACCTGGCACTGTGGTTCCTGCATGAAAAGTGGCTGGTGGTGCCTGGACCTACAACTCAACTTCTACCATCACGGTCAAGTCTGCCATCAGAAGGCTGAAGAATTGAAAGACCTGTAGAAGCTCTATCACTTGAGATATCCCTAGCCTATCATAAATGGATTAATTTATGTAAAAAAAATAAAATCACCTTATTTTTTTTTTGTGTGGTACTGGGGATTAAACCCAGAGACATTCTACCTCCAAGCTACACCCCCAGCCCTATTTTTTATTCTTTATTTTGAAACAGGGTCTCACTAAGTTGTGGAGGGCCTCACTAAGTAACTGAGGCTGGCCACAAACCTGTGATTATCCTGTCTCAGCCACCCAAGTACTGGGATTACAAGCATGCACCACCACGCCTGGCTATAAAGTCACTTTAACTCACTCTTGATAGAACAGTGTTGTACGTCATCAAGGTAGAGAAACAAAATTCTCAGTTCACCTTTTTTTCTCCTTCTTCCTGAACTTTCAAATTTTTCCTGTTCTCCCATTCCTAATATATATTAAGACACAAGCTAAACAAAGGCATGTTATAGGGCTCAAAAGATATAATGTCTCTGCAGACACCAGTTAAACAACAGAGAAGACTCTGATTGCTGTTTTGATGCTAACTTTAGAAGCTGAGCACACTGATAATATGTTTTTCTTTCCTTTCACCAAGATCTTCATCCTTCAAGGCCTAATATATATATAAATCTTGGATTTCTCCTTCTCACTTCATCTAAAAATCTGAAAATTGATTGTTAGACATTTCTCACAAGTAATCAAGTAGTAAAATGGATAATCAGGGAATTTCTAACATGTTTTACATTTTTCTAACCCCATTATAAAAGCAAATAATAATAGCTCATATTTATTCAGCACTGACTCTGGTCCAAGCATGCACAATGACCCTATGATACAAGCTACTACTACGCTCAGTTTACAAATGAAGAAACTCGGGTTTAGGAAAGACAACTTACCCAAGGTCACATAGCTGGTGAATTACCAGAGCTAGGACATTAGCCCAAGGTTGACTGAAACCATGCTGTTCTTCCTTATTATATATTCTTCCATGGGGAAGATGGCCCATTGCTTGCTACTCTTATTTTATAATATAGCTTCCCTGAACACACCACTGGAAAACATCCAAACTATCTATGCTCATTCACTTACTAATTTATTCAATAAGTATTTATTAGCTCCTCAAAACTGTCAATTGACCTGAAATCCTTTTGTTTCTGTCTTTGGTATACGAAATGGACCAAATTTGTCCTCTCCAAATTCATGTGTTGAAATCCTAACCACCATACAATGCTCTGTCACCACTACTGCCACGATCTAGACTGCACGCCAGCATCCCCTGCCGACAGTCCTGCGACCATGGAAGGCACGAGGGAATTTGCAGAGGGATCCACGATCAATGCCAGCAAGCACCAGCAGGATGATGGCAAAATGTTTATTGGAGGCTTGAGCAGGAAGACAAGCAAGAAAGATCTGATTGGATATTTGTCTCAATTTGGGAAAGTTGTAGACTGCACAATTAAAAACAGATCCAGTCACTGGAAGATCAAGAGGATTTGGATTTATGCTTTTCAAAGATGCTAGTGTTGATAAGGTTTTGGAACTGAAAGAACATAAACTGGATGGCAAATTGATAGACCCCCAAAGGGCCAAAGCTTTAAAAGAGAAAGAACTCACCAGGTGTGGTGGCGCAAGCTTGTAATCCCAGTACTTTGGGAGGTGGAGACCAGAAGATCTGGGTTCGCAGCCAGCCTCAGCTCTCTCTCTCTCTCTTAGTGAGAGCCCTCCGCAACTTCGTGAGACCCGGTTTCAAAATAAAGTATAAAAAGCCAGGCGTGGTGGCGCACGCTTGTAATCCCAGTACTTTGGGAGGCGGAGACCGGAGGATCCGGGTTTGCGGCCAGCCTCAGCGCGCATGCGCGCGTGCACGATCGATCAATCAATCGATCGATCTATCTCTCTCCTCTCTCTCTCTCTCTCTCTC